>JAQFXN010002621.1:0-12303 GCA_034693365.1 Liacarus xylariae
ATTAATGTTAATCTTTCGGTAAAAAATTAATCAAATATAAAAACTCAAAGCTAATGAGTGAGAATAAAGCATTTCTCGGGAACTTTTAAAATCTGGAAGACTGTATATTTATGTTTTTTTTTTGAAGTTTTATTTTGGAAAATCATCCTGACCTTAAAATAATTCGATGTCTTTAAAGTAAATCAAAAATATTTTATAATAATATGGCATTTGTGAGGGACGAATAACTTTTTTATGCTAGGAGTAATTCCGGGTTGTACCCTCCCTGAACAACTCTGATAATTATGAATAAAATTTTAATTCGAATTTTTTTTGCTATTCTCAAAGTTTATCAATGAGAAATTTAAAAGCATTTGCTCTTATTTTAATAGAATTATATAAAATGAGAGGGTTCAGAATAGGGGTGACTAATAGCCAAAATACTCCCTGTTATGAAGAAAATGTATCTCTTGAACTTATTATATATTTGAGCTCATAATATATGATTTTTATAATGTTTATCGTGCAAGTATACTGCAAGTTAAAGATTAAAAGTTACGATTTTGCTTTACTTGATTATATATTCGTATAAAATCTTGATATGATCAGGGCAAGTTGATAAAAATTAAATTAATTTTGTAAAAAACTTTCAAATTCCTGAAACTGTTGTAGAAGGGGAAGAAAGGGATAAACTTCCACTCCAATACATCTCTATTTTTTCATCACCGGTGAAATTATAAATTGAATAGCGCTCAAAGAGAGCACTGGTATTGATAGCTAGCGTACGACTTTATAAACTCAAGAGTAATGATGTGATCATTATTTCAAAATCAGCCGAACATAAGAGACTCTAATTTATACAACTTTTTGATCATTTAGCTCTGAATATAGTGTGCAAAAGCCCTGTGCAATAGAAATGCAAAAATTGTAGTCATTATGAGTACAGAATATCTGTTCATTTGCTATGCATTCGATTGAATACAGTTTTTTGTACTACAATTCGCTTTTACTCTGCAATTAATTACAATTCTGTTTCTGAACTGTCATTTAGTAGTCATTCACCAACTCTTTCAACTAATTCATTGACGACTATAAGTAATAATTTTATTGAAAGCGAATTACAATTAATTATATTTCTCTCGTCTCCAATCATTCTAATGTTATAACTCCTGACAATTACATAGCTTTGAAAGTGTTTCCCATTTAGACTCTCTGTCTCTAACTCTCGATATTATATTACATTTGGTAGTGAATGGCTTTAATGTGTGTCATATTCTGGTGCAACTGCTGTGCGATCTGTGGATAACACAAAACTTTTTACCAAAAAATTTAATCGAATATTTGCTTGTATTTCATGTAATATTCATTCGGTAGAGGAATGGTTTGATTCGAGTTTGATATATCTCTCGCCAGTGTTGTAGTGTTGTGTTGGTTAGTGTGTGAGAGCACTGGTAGACACTCGACAACACATCATAAGTACTGATATATTCGATTATGTTTATCGCATAATACCATTCTTTTTATGCATCATTTAAGAGCATATAAAGAGACAAATGATCTAAACATTTAACCGACACAACACATACTGTCATTAGTCCAAGAAATACATTTATATAATACTATGGATATGAATGGCTTATTCCATATTCACATTCTTCTGCTCACCTCTTCCAAGACATAGAGTAATATTAAATAAAAAACAGCGATTATTCAGAAAAAACAATGGAGTGCTCAGAAATGAATTGTCTAACATAAAACAACCTATCGCATTTAATTATCAGACAAAGGGTCTAAAACGCACTCGAATTTAATGAGCTGTGAATTTAGAGCACTTTAAGTCTAACACAACTAATCAATCAATTATAGCAATCATTAATACCGGGATATAATGAACGTGTAATTTGTTCACAATTCCTCTATAAAGAAATTATTTAGTGTTTTAAAGCTTTTGTTATAAAAATTTCAAATCACACTATCCTTTGACTTATGGCTCATAAAAATAATGGCAAATGTTTTTGTGTTCTCTTTTTCTGTGGTTCTGAACAATAAATTTTATTATTCACACAAAATGGCCAAAAGAGAAATGTTTTAGTATTAAATATTTAATAATTGCCAGTTTTGTAGAACATCTGCGATGATATTTATTTTGTGGGGCTGTTAGTCGTGTTAGTCATACAGTTGTCCAGTCATACGAGTCATACTGTATTCATGTAAGTGTCTGTCCGTGTCTGTGCTCTACAGCCTCCACCGCAATGAGCTTAATGTAATCCCTAATAGATTTACATATCAACTCTTAATACTCATTGGTCGACATCACCGGTAGTGTCGTTTGATAGTTGGAGATTAAGCACATATACATAGTGTTGTCGTTCAAGAGGCTTAATATTTGTCTCATTGAACCAATGAATTGTATATTTAGATGATATCTGATCAATAATCACTGTTGATAAACTGGCCAGACCCTATGCACTTTCTGGCATACCTTAATTTTTTTGAGAATTAAAAAATATTATGGTAATTTTCTATTTAATTTCGAAAGAATATTTAGTGTACAGTATTTCTAAAATTATGAAAAATTCTAAAAATGCTGTTTTTACAGGGAAGGGGAAAAGTGGGGTCCTGCCCGCAATATCCCCTGAGATTTTAGCCTGATACCCCCAGGCTGCTCGCGAGATACCTCACCCCCATAGCAATTTTGAAAGAACGGCGCCGAAGTCGTCATTTTTGAAGAATATTCTGTAAAATTCTGGAAAAATAACAGGATTTTGTCAAATTCTTGCTAAATTTGGTCAAATTCTGTTAAATTCTTACAGAATTCATCATAATTTTCCTAAATTCTTGCAAAATTAGTCGAAATTCTGTTAAATTACGTCATTTTTAATAGAATTCTGCAAGAATTTGACGATTTTGAATTATCAGATTGCGTTGGCCGAGAAGTTAACATATTTCTCAGTGGAGACTGGGTTGTGTGTTCGCATCCCGACTGACCCAATCTGTGTTCATTTCATGTCATTCATCGTTGTTATTGTTTGAACCGCCCCTCTATTGATATCAGCTTCGGTTGAATAAGCATGGCAGGATAAAAATAATAATTCATTTTCATTTCGCAATACCCCTCCCCCCTGGACCCCCTGTCGAAAATTTGGTAAAATAAAGGCCGGAATACCTCTTCCTGTCTTCGCCAAAATAAAATACCTCCCTCCTGAGATTTCTTCCTTTTCCCATCTCTGTGTCTTTATTACAATCTAGAGTTGCGCAGAATTTTGATACTAATCACTTCGAAGGGCACCCCTAAATTTGGAGAAGGCGCCGTTTTCAGAGATTTTTATCAAATTTGTGACGTCACAACTCGGAATACTCCCTGACATTCTCGAGTCTGCACATTCCAGTTAAAATCTTTAAAAATTAATCGTTAAGATTAAGGAGTGACAAGGATGCTAGTCCTATGGTTGTATTGGTTGTATAACAGAAGTAAAATAGTAACAAATCTTTCAAATAAAAGTTAGAATTAATAGCAGTTATTGAGAGAAGTTTAAGGCAAACATTGATATGAATTAAATTGTCAATCATTGTTTAGATCTTTTGATTGATTGGCTCGAGTTTTATGGATTCAATTATTGAATTTACTATTGATTTGTAAAATTGATTATTATTTCAAATCTTAATTTTCAATGGCTTAAAGTTTTATTTGTTTTATATCTCTATATTTTATGTCCAAACAATTTATTCTTTTAATTAGTTCTTAAGATAAGGTGACAGACAATTAGAAAAATAGCAAAGAAGTGATAAAATTAAATCAATTTTTCAATAATAATGAACACAAAAAATGATGATTCGGCCAAAGATGAGAAGTACGAATATAAGCCAATGAGCACTTGGATAGACACAACTCCTGATGAGTATAATAAGGATGAATTGGTATTTCTTGAATCAGTTAAAAGACTTAATATTTACAAAAATATCCAAATATTCGACAATATATTCGATTCGGAAAAAGTGACTAAAAATTGTTTTACTATTCTTAATGATGAGTACCAACAGATCTATTATGTGGGATCGGCTCATAACAGAACGCCAGGAACTATATTACCATTCAGTTTAAGAATCATTGATCAGTACAACAGATTAGTTATTGTTATTCGAAAATTCTTTAATTTTAGACTATGTTTTGGATCAGATATTATAGACATTGAGTGTCCGATGGGAACAGTTATCGCAAAAATGATTCGAAAGAAATGGAAGACTAATCACAATCTATTCGCTATCTATGACTCAAAGGGTAGAACAATTAGATTTGTTATCAATAGTAATGAAGGAAAACGAATTCGAAAGAAGAAAAAAGTTAAACGAAATGAGTTTAATATTCTGTCTCTCAGTCAACAACCGATCGCTTATTTTTGCAAACGATATGAGAAAATAATGGCCAATAATAAGATGTTATATGAAGACCAATGCATTCAAATTAGATTTCATAAGAAAAGCATAGAAGTAAAGGACAGGGCTATCATCTTATCAGCAGTTCTAGTGATGAATATTTATTATATGAATAGTTAATAACTTATTATTAGTAAAACAATAGCAATAATGCAATAAATTATCGTCAATTTTAAATATTGTATATTATTTCATATTCAAAGTCTGGAAAACACAGAGACCCGGATTATAAGACAAATGTCCTAATAATTTGATATTTTATTATTAATATTCCGGAATTATTTTTAGAATTTTATAAATAAATATATACACATGTGCGAGTATAACTAAATATTGTAATTGTACAATTCAGAGGATTGGCCTCTAATAACCTCAAAACTCAGTGTGCAATTATTACATTTTTGTCCTCTGAGAATTTGAATGTCAGTTTCCAACTGTCAGTCTGATCGCAATTTTCCAACTGTACTGACATTTACTAACTCTTAACCACTTAATACACTCACACTTGATTGAGTAATATTAATAATAAAATTTTTGCTAAATTGTATGTTTATTTCAATGACAAAAATTAACATTTTATCCGATTTGGTCATCACTAATGAACTTTAATTGTGTGTTTGTATTATTTTATATAATACAAGTCTAGGATGTCGAGACCTCAAAATATGGGGGATATTTTTTGCGAGAGCCTAGGGAGGTCCAGGAGAAGATATTTCGCTCTAGTCAAATTATTGCAAAATTTAACTAAAAATGACAATTTAGCGGAATTTTGATGAATTCTGTAAGAATTTAACAAAATTTGATCAAAAGCAAGAATTTATGCAGAATATTCCGGAAACGGCATCTTTGGCGCAGTTTTCTCAAAACTTGCTAAGAGGGATGGGCTTTGGGCGCCCAAAATGCAAGGGGGTTATGAGCTGGATCCTCCCTCTCTACATTTTTTTGCAAGTCAGAGACAATTATTTGCAAATCAAAAAGTTTAGGAAAGGACTAGACGAGAATGATTTTTAAAATGATTTTCTGTAATCTTATCAGGGAAATAAAAAATTCATTGGATTTGATATAGATAAATTCAGCGATGCGCAAAAGGAGTAGTCTGGATTAGTCCTTGTAAGATAGACCACTCCATGTAAATCTGGAAAAATAAGTTTTTTAATAAAATTGTAACTTCACACCCGGATATACCCTCACTGATAAACAATACCCCCTGAGCTTTTGACCTTTGTGCATTCCTGGCTTTAAAGTATAAAAATTCATTAACTATACGATTTTCTTCCAATTCACTAATGTTCTATAAATTCAAGTGCAAAATCCAATCATTATTTAAATAATAATTTAAATAAAAATTTAATTCCAAAGATTGAAATACTAATACTTATCTCATTATCAATAAACCTTGTAATACAGTAATATAACTAATATTGAATATTGTTAAAAAGTTGCTATTTGTATATTTGCTGTAAAGTTCATAATGCTATGTTATCTTGGTTATTTCATATAAGAGGATACTATATGAGAAATTTGAATCATTACTGTTCCATAAACTATATGCTTAACTATTTTTATGGAAAAATGTCGAATTAAAAGAGATTAGATTTGGACATTTAATGCAGCCCTGGTCTCAAATCGACCATTAATTCCTCAATTATTAAGTAATACTCGAATTTGTTTTAATTGTCTTTTTTTGTATAAATTAATTGAATTGAATAAAAGTGTCGGATTTAACCGATGGCTAATCCAATCAATAGATCAATGGCTTTAAAACAAAGTTTGCCCACTAATACACCGCCGAAGCTATCAGTTGTGGCACAGTTTGACGATATGTGTCGATTCGCTGAAAGTTTAATGACATCGGAAGCGATGGAAGAAAAGCTGATTGAGTTCATCAATAAATGCGAAGAAAACCGAATTCAATGGCTTTTAACAGAACGAGAGCTAAAATACACGAAAACTAAATTAAATAAATCGCAGAAAGAAAACCAAAGTTTAAAGAATGACTTAAAACGGTTTAGAATTGGTTTCACAAATGAACTCAAAAAGAGAGAGGAGTTTAAAAAGCAATCGATTGAACTGAGAAAACAATTGAATTCAATCAAAGAGTTTGTGTTAAACGAAGACAAACAAAACGAGACCAGAGATAAAGTTCTGTCATATATCCAATTGGATGTCATTAGTGAAGAACACGAGTCAGACATGTCTATAGATGGTATGGAATACGACAACTCTGAAGAGGACCTCTTGAATGATATGAATGAGAGTTTTCGCACACATTTGAGTGCAAAACCTAATGATTTGAATGAAACAAAAACTCAAATGTATTGCAAATTATTTATATAATTCACAATAATTTTGTCAATAAATAGATATTTGTTTTCTAATCGATATTCAATTGTTGTCCTTTCAGTTCAAGACATCCTTCTGGCAGTAATTTGTCTGAAAGTCAACGCAATCGAAGTCATTCCGATCCGACTCTAATCAAAGTCGATGTCATTCACGACAAACCTTCTAAATCAGAATCGGATGCAAATCAATGTGAATCGAATGGCCCTAAAGTAGAGGACACTCGACCAGCGATTCCATGTCATACCAGTTCCCCACTCTTGCGGTTAAAGAGTTTTCGGTCAACTTTTTTGTGTAATATTCCTGAAAATGTCGTCAAAACTACTTTTGAACAAAGAAAACACAATTTGGTTGTGAAAAGAGCTCTGAAATCAATTGTTTGTTGTGTTTGTGACAAATCCATTGGATTCATCGCCAATCATATGATTTGTGAATTGTGTCGAATGGTTTGTCATATTGAGTGTAGGGAAAGACTTCCCATTCCATGTATTCCATACCAAAAACCAGACGGAAAGCGATACGGAATGTCTTTAATCGCGGACTTTGCGCCCAAATCGACTCGTCCAATGGTTCCGGCACTGATTGTCCACTGCTGTACTGAAATCGAAAGACGAGGTCTTCGAGAGGAAGGCATTTATCGTAAATGCGTTTCTGTCGATGAAGTGCAGAGACTTAAAGAAAAATTACTGAAACCAAAGTCTGGAATGCCTTCACTTAATAATATTGATATTCATGTCTTAGCGAATGTCATCAAACGATTCTTACGTGATTTGGACGAACCCCTGGTTACGAGACTCTTGTGGCGCGACTTCGTTAGGGCTGCGGATCAACAAAATCCAGAACTCGAGTCAACTCTGATTCTGGAAACTCTGGAACAAATCCCGACTTCTAATAGCGATTCTTTGGCTTTTCTGATGAAACACTTGATTCAAGTCATGAAAAACTCGAATTCGAATCTAATGGACAGCAAATCATTGATCAAAATATTCGGTCCAACTCTTGTCGGCTATTCTATGAGAGATCCGCCAATGGATCAGATCTTAACTGAAAATCAATTGCAAATGAAAGTAATGGAAGCGTTCTTTAGAATACCCGAAGAAATTTGGATTCAAATCATTAATTCATCCGAAATATCGAACTCTCAGACCTCCAACCGTTCGAGTCGTCGATCGAGTTGTCGGCGAAGTTCTGTCACAAGAGGTGTTCTCTCACCTCCACCTCAGAGAACAAGTACTCAAAGAAGTTCTAAAGTAATGACTTTAAAGCCATTGTTTTAGTAATTTTGTTGAAATCCATTTTAAAAGTTTTATAATAAATAGTTTTTAACTTATATTTCTTCAAATCTATTAATACTTTATAAATGAAATGATTTTTATTTTTATAACATTTATTAAATGATTCAATAAATAGTTTGTTTCAATCAATTGAATACAATATATATAAGAATTAAAGTTGAAATTATGAATGAATGAAATGAATAAAGTAATGAATATTTTAATTGCATTAATGAATATCGAAATGTATTTCTTTTAAAATATTTAGTTTTAATAAATTATTTCCGATATTTGAGATCAAAATATGTTTTATATAAAATTCATAATAAGAGCAAATAATGTATTAAATAATTGCGAATATATTTGAGATTATATTAAGTTTCGATTAATTATTGTTAAACCATTTCTGTTCTTATCTTCTCTTCAATGGTTTGGAACTCGTCTTTAATCCATTTATGTTTTGCCAATTCTTCCATATTTGGTCTTAACTCAGGGTTTGGTTCAAAGATGTAATTAAAAATATCTTCCAATCCATGGGTGGGTTTGGTTTGGATTTTATCAGAAAATCGCCACTTCTTTTGTTTCATATAAATGAATGCTTTGCGAAGTTTGTGAGGAAAGGGATATTCTTTATTAAACAGATTAAACAGAATTACACCCAAAGCCCAGACATCCACTTTCAATGCATTGTATTCTCTGTTATTATGTTTGGGAAGTGATATCAATTCGGGGGACATATAGGGTTCGGTTCCGCAATAGGTTCGAGACATAAGAACTGTGGGTTTTCCCTGACTGTGGCGAACGACGAGTCGACTTAAGCCGAAATCACTTATGAGAACATCGAGTGATTCGTCCAAAAGAATGTTCGATAGTTTGAGATCTCTGTGTGCAATACCTTTCCGATGCATATAAACCATTGCACTCAACATCTGTGCGAACCAGTGCTTACACTTCTCCTCAGTGAAGGGTCCGAATTCGATCAAATGCTTAGACATATTGCCGCCCAGGGCTAAACGCATCAGAATATAGAGAGTCATCTGAGACTTATATTCGAAGATGAAGTGACGCTTCAATTGGATTACATGTGGATGTCGTGACTCCTGAAGTGTATACAACTCATTCTTGATGTCAGTCAGAGCACTGGTTCTCTTCTTCTCCTCCCTTCCGTCCAAGTGCTGTCCCGATCGGGGAATCGAAATCCGTTTGCACGCAATCTCCAGTCCATTCGCTACAATCACTGCCTTATGAATGGTTCCAAAAGAGCCCGAATCCATACAATCCTTATCCACTCTATAGCCCAACTCTTCCAACTGTTTCTGTTCTGTTTTTATATCTGATAACTCAAAGTATTCGCTCATTTCTGTTGTCTTCACATCCTTTGGGTCCAAAACTTTAGGCCTCTCTTTAGAGATTTCAGGGTTTCCTAAAAGTTTCAAATTATGTGTCTTTCGTCGCTCTCTTTCCCTTTTACTCTCTCTTCTCTCCCATTTGTGTGGACAACAGCAACAACAGCACAGATAATAACATAAATAATTCATTCAATTGTTTCAAAGATTGTCTTAAATATTCAAAGATAAAGTCAAACCAATTATCGATGCAATGAAAACAACTTTAACTGATTTTTCAAATTTATTTAAGACTAAGATTTAATAAATTCAGAAATAGATTCAATTGTCTCGCAATCTATTAATTGTTGGACTAATTGAGTCCCCGGAGTCACGAACTTTTGAAATGTTCTATACAGTATAATTTCACTTATAGCAACTCATGTGTGAATCAGGAATAAGTTGCTATAACTGGATTCTGCTATATGTGAATTAAGAGAATACTATAATTTAGTAGTGATTTTTAATTAGAGATAATTCAACAGTTTGAACTTAAATCAACCCTTTTAAATAAATATGAATAGTTTTATAAATTAAAATGCAAATTATAAAATAAAACACAATTCAAATTTTAATCATGATGAGATTTCAGAAATTTTTAAAAAATACAAATTATAGGCTGATAGTTTTTTAACATATGTGAAAGAATAAAACAAAAAGGCTTTAAGAAGAAGCAACATTTCTTAAGATTTATAAGATGACTACGTGTTGCAGTATAATAGTGACTACAGTTAAACATTAAATCAATAATTTTGTAAAAATATTAGTCAAATAAATTAGTTATTAATAAAGTTTGCAAAAATATTGACTCAATGTTTAACTGTATGTGACTATTATACTGAAGCACGTAGTCATCCTATAAGACTTAAGAAATGTTGCTTCTTTTTAAATCTTTTTTTATTTTATTCTTTCACATATTCAATTCGTGTGATCAAAAATATTGATAGAAGTGAAGCAAACTAGTTGTCATCCAACAACATAACACTAATTTCTCTTAATATTTCATTATATCGCGTCAATCAATGGGTGCTTACAATAGATCTTTTATTAAATTTTACTAAATTCTCAAATATTTGATAAATAATTAATGAATAAAATATTTGATTTGTGTATTTTCATCAAATGTACATCAAGTGTTCAACATGTACAATTTGGCACAATGTGAAGTAAGCATTAATCTAATAATTTAATGTAATTTAATGGAAAGAACTACTCGAAATTTCAATAATACAGGATAATTCTAATATAATTATTGTCTTAATAAACAAGATACTAATAAGTAAATTATTTATTATGTCGATTCAGAATTAAATGGGCAGATATTATTATATCAATTTTAAAAAACTAGCCAATTTTTGTGTGATATTTATTTCTAAATTTAGAGAAACTATTTACGAAAGAATACGGGAATCAGGAAGACCTATAGCAAAATTTAGTCTTTTATCCAGGGATGCGGAAGGTTAGTACAGCTCGTAAAACCCTCCTAGCAAAATTTGAATTTAATGTTACGTTTAGTAATTAGTATTATTTATTTAAAAAAGAGTTAAATTAAAATATTTACCGATTAATGATATTCATTCAAAGACGTCTAAAAGAGGATGCTTTTATCGACATGTTATAATTAATGCTAAATTTTCTGATTAGCAATCTGATTTTGACTCAATTTGTCTGAAAATGTCAAAGTTACATTCTTATAGAATAAATTTATATAAAAACACCCAACTTGTCAACAAACCAATAATTAATTTGTAATTTAATAACGCAATTATTTGTAAGATTTGATAAAAATGAAAATTTAAAATTTTCTTGGTTATATTGACATTCCTTACAAGTTAGTTATACTCTGTTGACCATCTTTGAATTGATATCATTAATTAATTCAGAATATTTTAATTTAATTCAACTCTTTTTAAATAAAAAAAATACTTATTATTTTTAAAAATTACATTGATTATATTTTCATACATATTCTCAAACTGTAAACTAAATTAAATATTATTATAGAATAAAATTACAAGTTAATTTTATTTGAGTTCATTTAAAAACTGTACAAGTTAATAAATTATTATAAATGCATTTTTATAAGCTATAGTATAGGTAAGTACCAATACTGGAAATAATTCAAATAATAATAGGCGGCGTGTTTATGCGTATGGGCCCGGGAGAATCATCTGAATTGTTTTTTTATTTTAAGTATGGTAGGGTTGGCAAGGTGATTTATGAGAAATTTGCACTACGGAGTAAACACCGTAGAGTATACTTTATAAGCTTTCAAAAAAGCACATTTGAATGTGGGATGGATTCATATTTTATTGCACTGTTTATAAGTAAAAAAGAGGTTTAAAATATTAAATGGCATATATAATTAAGGACATATTAAATGGATTGTTAGGGTGTAAAATGGTCACCTGATAGGTTAGTAACAAAACACATTCATTGGTATTTTGTTTCACCCAAAGTGACCGAAATTCAAGTGACCAAAGTATTTAATATGCCATTTCCCAAGAAACAGACTTTATAGCTTTTGAGCAATTTAATAATTAACGCATACATTCTTATTATATTTTATCTTTTATAATTAGTTCTTGGGCCAAAACTTATTATTTTAAGAAATATTATTTAAAAGTTGATAATAGATAAAACATTTGTGATCAAAGATCTATTTGTGTAGATTATAAACAAAAAGACGTGTAAGAAGAAGAAACATTTCTTACATTTTAAAAGATGACTACGTGTTTCAGTATAATAGTCATACAGTTAAACATTCAATCAATAATTTTGTAAAAATATAAGTCAAATAAATTAGTTTATTAGTAAAGTTTGCAAAAATATTGACTCAATGTTTAACTGTATGTGACTATTATACTGAAGCACGTAGTCATCTTATAAGA
>JAQFXN010002622.1:0-12298 GCA_034693365.1 Liacarus xylariae
AAATATGGGCAAAACTTTGTAAATCTAATCGCGAGGTTTTAACAATATGACCGGACTTATGAGACACACTATAGAGTCTAGACCAACATTTCAGACACAAATCAGTCAAAAATGATATACAGTTTCTGAATATTCTTAAGAATTATTTTTAAATAAAGATATGTTTAGAAAATCACAACTTTTTTGTTAAGAAAATAAAGTGTTTAACAAAATTCAATTAAAGGTGTAATTCCTGTTTGGTTAAGCGGAACACTTCTTCGCAACGGACCGGGACTTCAAATGATAGGCACTGATAAGTATAATCACATGTTTGATGGCTTAGCACTTATACATCGATTCCATATAAACAACGGTGAAGTCGAATATCAAAATAAGTTTCTCAGAAGTGATACCTATAACAGAAACATGAGGGCCAACCGAATAGTGGTGGCAGAGTTCGGCACCCGGGCCTATCCCGACCCCTGCAAAACCATTTGGCAGAGATTTATGTCATATTTTCTTCCGTCTACTGAAATGACAGACAACGACAGCGTTAATGTATATCCAGTTGGAGACCAGTTATATGCGGCCACTGAGACAAACTTCATTCGTCGCATTGACCCAAACTCATTGACCACTCATGAAAAGGTGGACCTTTCGAAGTACTTGACTATAAACACAGCCACAGCTCATCCACATATAGACAGCGATAACAACGTCTATAATATGGGATCGAGTTTTGGTGGAAAAGGAAAATATAAATTAATAAAAATTCCAAACAATGAAAACGCTTTTGAAAAGGCATCGATTGTTTGTGCGATACCTATGGAGAGACCACTCCATCCCTCTTATTATCACAGCTTTTCAATTACGGATAATTACTATATATTTATTGAACAGCCTTTAGTGCTTTCGGTACCAAACCTTGGTTTTAGTCACATAACCGGAAAAACCTTTGCCCAATGCTTCGAATGGAAACCCTAACTAATGGTATGACTCTATTCTGTTTAATTCATTCAGTGATTAGTTTTAGTAAATATCACTTTTGAATTCAGACTCGATTTCATGTCATTCGAAGAGAAAACGGAAAACTTATTGAAACTAAATATATGAGCGAATCGTTTGCTTTCTTTCACACAATCAATGCTTTTGAGGAAAACAAACAATTAGTTGTAGACATATGTTGTTATCCAAATGGAAATGTTATCAATGCGTTGACAGAACAACACTTCAAGGCTGTCATCGAAGATAAGCAACAATTTGAGGGCATCTCTGAAGTCCGGCGTTTTGTTCTGCCATTAATGCAATACTTCAAAGATGTGAACACTTTTTTTAACCCAAAAATGAGTTTTGATTCAAAACTTAAAGAATTTTTATTTGACTTCTAATTGTAGGCAAAACCAGATATAAATATTGTGAACTTAGACTACACTAAAGCGACCGCTTCTGTCAATTCCAAAGACAATTCGATTCAATTAAAACACGAATCTATCACTCCTTCGGGTTTGCAATCATTTAATTCTTGATTATAAAAACTAATATTTATAATAAATTAGGTCCAGGAATGGGAGAACTTCCTCGCATTAATTACAAATACAACGGCAAAAAGTATCGCTATTTCTATTCATTGACACAAACGGAACACTTGAAAACCAAATTAGTAATTATGGACACAATTAGTTGTAAATAAATATATATTTAAAAAATTATAAACTATTTTCAGATGAAATTCGACACAAACACCAAACAGTCTCTCATATGGAGTGAAGAAAATGCAATTCCTTCGGAACCGGTTTTCATAGAGAATCCAAATAGCGATTCCAATACCGATAGCGAAGATGAAGGTTAACGTCATTTGATTTAATGCATAGATTTGATTGAAATATAATTAATTGTTTTAAATCTTCAAAAGGAGTTATTCTTTCGTCAGTGCTCTCAGAATTGGATGAAACGGAAGGTTTTCTATTGATATTGAATGCAAAAACATTCAAAGAGTTAGCTCGAGCTGTCTTCCGGACACAATCATCAATACCGGGAACTTTTCATGGATTATTCGTCAAATAATTTCTTTGTTTACTCCAATGAAAAATTTATATTTTTATATTTTTTGAATATTATTTTGCTTATAGTTTAGGTCATAGACCTCAACCACTATATAGAGAAGTCCTGGTGTGTTACAACTCATTGACAAGATCTGCCTATATCTGGGTCATTATTAAAGCAAGGAATAAAAATTGCTTACAATTAAAAAGTGAGCGCGAAGTAAATTTAGTGAAAAAAGTCTGAGAATGCATTTAATAGGCTTTTAATTAAACAATTGTTTTATAACACGAACTTAATTATCGACTAATTATTAAATTATAAAAGAATTAAAACCTTTCCAAACTGTATTCCAAACTTAATTTTCTAATATGAGGAACTCTCACTTTTTTAATTGTAAGCAATTTTTATTCCTTGCTTTACTCATCACTAAAGTGCGGATTTAAAAGTGATAAAAACTTAAACGCTCTGTTTTAATAATGAAATTTTGTACGCGAATGACATTTAAAGAATTAGAATTTGATGTGCACTTAACACATTCATGAAATTTGTCATCTGTCAAAAATGAGTTTTATTACAAACATTTGATACTATATTTATTGTTTAGAAATATAAAAAAATTAATCTTCCAAATTATTAAAATTTACAATAAAATAAAATTGCAGATTCTCTTCCGTAAAGGTTTCCCTTCTATCACTTAGAATTTGTTTATATTTCGAAAAAGTACTTTCCACATCATAAGAAGTGATGGGTGCGTACTTACAGTTTGTTATCTGATCGCTATTTAAGTTAACAATCATTTAAGATATATCTTTAGCATAAATTAAATCTAGAAGTTGCGTAAAATCATAGTTTTTATCCAATATATCATTGAGTCTTTCAAAAGCCAATTTAAACGGAGTTTCTTCTGATTATGTCAAATCATTGTAAACCAAATCAATTAATGCCAAACTATCGATTAAAAGCATAACATTTGCCTATAAATTACTTTTATTAAATTTTTGAAAAAACTTCCAAATTCTCTTAGTTTAATCGATATGTTTTTGACTTAAGGCATATATTAAACTAAAAACTAACACAAATACAATAATAATTGAATAAAAATATTTTGCAAAACTACTTATTATCTAAACTATTAGTTTATAAAAACATTTTATTTTTTTAATAAGACATGAAATCTATTTCATTTTAACATAAATTAAGAATTCTTCTTAAATGTGATAATTGCACATCAAATTCTAATTCCTTATATTTCATTCGCGCAAAGAATTTCATTATTAAAGATAGAGCGAGAAGTTTTTATCACTTTTAAATCCGCCCTTTACTCATCACTAAAGAGTTCGGAAAAGAGGGATTATAATTTCATATTATTAGCTCGTTCAGTTTAGCAAGAATGAAAAGTGAGCGAGATGATGATTTGTGAATTTGCATTTCGATTGTAGTTAAAAGGGTTTTTTTCTTGACAAAAATGTGTTATTGACTTTTGATGTTTTTATTTGAATCCCAAAACTTATTTATTAAAATTGATTCGTATTTTCCATAAGAAAAACGATTTTTAATATTTTTTTTGAGTCCTCTAATAATTATATAAATCTGTATTGAGATTTAAAAATACGAGACGATAGTCCAGTTTTTTAATCATTACGCATAAGAATACCAAATGTAAAGAATATGTAATGTCGGAGAACTCATGCAGTATTTCTTACTATTGAGGCATTTTAAGTGCGGATGAAAATTTGCGTTTTTTTCAATTGTAATCCACAAATAGGACCAAAATAAGTAAGCTGGCAAAATACTATTGTGCGCTCGAAAACCTAGGTGACAGCCTGAGGGTTAAACACAGCAACATTATATAACTTAACAGGTTTTATGCTCTTCAAGAATCAATTAACGCCACAATATATATATCGTTGGAAAGCTTATGGCGTAACAAATCCAACGGTATATAAAACGGTGTATCACCGCCGCCCTGGCCACTCACCGCAGAGTAATAATCTAAACCGTAGTTAACGCCATATTGAATAAGATTTCCGACGATATATATATATATTGTGAGGTTCATTGTCTATTGACTACTATAAATCAACTTAATTAATATAATGTTACAGTATTTTCACCCTCAGAATTTGTCACCTAGGATTTCGAGCCCACCCCAGTATCTTGTCAGCTTACTTATTTTTGTTACAATAAGGAAACAGTAGTTCAACAGATTAGACCCATTGATTCTAATTAAAACAACATTTTTCAAAACAGAACAGGAACGGAGAGTTGAGAGTAGAGTCGAGAGACGAGTCCAGCACAGAGTACCAGAGAGTTGTGAAGTGAACAGAACAGATATAGAATAGAGTACAGGACTGGACAGCAATATTAAACAGTAACAGAGTTTCAATAGTAATATAATATATTTGAATTGTGTTTTATCTAAACTTTTATATATTTTATATCAATTATTTGATATCTTTTAATAATCATTTGTTTATATTATTTTTAAAATTGAATTAAAAGTGATTCAACAGTAATAACAGAATTAATAGCTCAAGTCTGAGGTGATATCGCCTCTCGGAAGCCAACAAAACAAACGAATAGAAATCCCCGACAGAAACAGAGAAATCCTTAACTAAAACACCAAATAAAGTACAAATATTTCGCTAAAACTTAGCAATGAATTTATATCCAAGTTCAATTGTACAAAAAGAATTTGGTTCAGTATTTTGTAAAATACTTGTTTATGAAATTTATTTAATTAATAATTTTAATATTAATTAATTCATTGGAAGAATAGCTTTTAAAGTTAATAAATTATCATTTTTTTTGTTTTTCAGTAATTTTTAATTTTAATAAATGTAATTATTCCACATTTTGTTAATATTTATTAAAACATTGTAACTGCAATCGAAATCCAAATTCACAAATTATGAACTAGCTCATTCTTCATTCTTACCAGACTGTACGACCGTATAACTTAAAGTATATACAATATGGGCGTTACATAATTGCTTTTATGTATTTTTAATTTCATTTAAAAATAATGAATTATTGTTAATATTTTTAGATAATTTTTACTATTTTACTAAATTAAAATAAATTAACATCACTTTAAACGTACTTATATTAACACAACAACATTTCATATAATTGAAGGATTAGTTAAACCACAAAGTTTTTTATCTATGACAATTCTAATATGCCGAAATAACAGGTTTTTAATTCTTCATTTTACATTTATTTTAATCCTTTTGATAAAAATATAAACATTGTGGAAAAACTATCATGGCATTTACATAGTGAAGGGGATAAACGATTTCATTCTACGTATCCTGGATTAATTGTGATAATTTATTTAGCTATAAATATTAAATTATTAGTATGATCATGTTGAATTATTTTATAGAAACAATTTCATTCAACTTATATATGATAGGAATAATGATAAGATCAATGACAATATCAATATAGAGATGTATATTATTCAAGATATTAATAAAGGATCCTGCTCTAAATAAGGACATAAACATTTTGGATATTATTTGAATCAATTAATTTTCTTTTACATGTGTATTGCAATATTCAATGAACATAAAGACCAAGAGAATCAAAAACATTTTTTAAAAAAATTTGATATCAATGGAGGATATTGATTTATTCGATCAGAATAAAATAAAAGCTGTAAATTTTATAATTGAAATTACAGATTGTATTTTATATGTATTAATCTTTTCTTGATAAAGATATAATCATTGTGGAACAACTGGTTCATAGATTTTACATAGCGAAAGAAGATCCAAGATTTCATTCTATTGTCTATCTAAATGGATATATTTGATCAAAAAGGGATTACCTAGAGTCAATAGGTTACACAATTGTTTATTTAGCAAGAGAATTTTTACCATTGTATGAGATATCAAATTGTAATGACAATAAAGATGAATTTGTTAAATAGATTTGAACCAAAAAACAAAATATTAGTAAACAAAAGTTCTGTTTTTCATTACCTCAAAATTTTGTAAATTATTTTGAAATAATAAATAATTACACATTTAATGAAGAATTTAATTATAATAAATTGTGATAGTGCACATAATATTCAAATAATCAATAATAGGTCTTTTTGTGAGTTTGTTTTATAAATATTTGTTAAATTTGTTACTGGTATAATTTGTTATAGGTTCAGATTGAACAATTTAAGGACACATTTGTCGGACAATTTTTATTAGTGATTAGAAGTACTGTAATATTATGATGTGAAAGTGGGTACCATTTGCATTTTACAACCCTTTTTCCGCATATTTTGTTTATATCCTGGCCATCTCTCCATAGCACCAGTTATTCCAAGTCTTTTCCCAACTCCAAATTCAATACTTTGAGATCAACTAAGAAAGCTCTATCTGCCCAGGTCTCAGAGGAGGTCATCCGATTAGGACACTGTTGCCCCCACGATTCCTTTTCATACTTTTCAGGGCTTCGCAAGTAGAGCTTGGCTCACACCAGCTTATCCCCGGCAAGAATTAGTTAATCTCTCCGCATAGCCTGTATCACTCAAATCCAGACACAAAACAACAGGAGCCCTCAAGGGGTTTTCAACCATAGACCAGGGGCTGTATGGCCCCCGGCCCCGTTACAGATTTAAACTAACCTCTTAGTGCAAATAAAGAGAAATTCTTTTAAACAAAAATTCTTTATTACTTAAACTTTACAGTTAGACAACTGAAAGTGAAGTGATCTTCAAATACAGAAATTTCTGCATTTATGCATTTGCAAAGTAATACAAACGTTCACATATTGACAAAACCAAAATAATTATTTAATACATTAAAGGAAAAATTCAAAATATAATTGAATTTCTAGTTATCAAAAACAACATTAATGTATGCATAAAAGCTTAAGAAAAGTGCTTTTCTTCCTTTTTTCTGACATATTTTAAATCATTAATTCTCAAATAAAATCAAAAACTTAATTAAACTTTCAATCATTTTTCCAAAAATCTTAGCTAAAAATGAATAAAATTAATAAACAAAAACATAAGTATGTCATTGATTGTACATTTAATTAATTCTATGCAATAATAATAATAATAATAATAATAATAATAATAAAACTAATAAAATAACTTTTTAAGCAAAAGTAAAATAATTAATAATCTTTTACTAAATCAGAATAAGTGATAATTTTCATAAACTAAAGTTCATTTGAAAACAAAAATAAAATATGTATTAAAGTTCTGCATATTATTTGATGCAATCATAAAATATATGCATAAATAGAAAGCAAAACATTCAATAGAAGAATAACATAACATATAAGGAAATTGAATCATAAAATATGTACCTATGCTACAATTATTAGTTGTATATCAATATAAATATTGTTTACATTATTTATGTTTTTTTGTTGTGTCGAATATTTTTGTTGATTTGACAACAAATAAACTTATAATACCTTTTAATATAAAGTTTATGTTTAAATATGTGTTCAATAGTAAAGCATAAAAGGCTGCGAATTGTTTTAAATTAATAAAACAAATATGCAGACAATGCAGAGCACAACTGGCAGTGATGTAAATTAAATACAATTAAGTAATTTTTTAATTTGCAAGAGGACTGCCGTCCGTCTGAATTCATTAACGTTTTTCTCATTGAAATTCGGTATTTTTATTTCTATTGAACATCTTCTCATCATTATTATTGACAATAAAATGATTATAAAAATAAAAATTCAGTATTGCTGTACTGATGTCCTCTTGCAAATTAAAAATATCTTGAGTGTATATGATATTGAATATGAAATTTTCTGCTTATTGTCTTTAATATATAACAGTATATATGAATGTTTACTATCTGTCAACAGTAAAGTGGTTCGCATTCTTCATTTACAATTAGGGTTAGGGGCTATACCTTAAAGACGTCCACATTTTTTCAAGATTTTTTTACCCCTCCCTCCCACTTAATCCACATTTGTCTTTGAGCGGATTCTATTATAGCCCACTTTTGAACCACACCCCCTCCCCCTACCTGTATGTACGTCCTTAAAGTATTGCCCCTCGAGCTAAATAAACGTGGATGAATTAACAGCCAATAGGTATAGATTAGGAGAATATAAACAAAACACATTCCTGCCATCTATTGTCATTTGAGTGGGAATGTGCAGAGGGTGTGCCAGTTTCCGGAATAAGCACCAGGTATTCAAACCGGTTATTCAAGCAATAGAACATGAATTTGTTTGCAAACATAAACAGTGATCAGTAGTGAAGGTTTGGTAGATTGGTTCCAATTGATGCAATACAAACACAAATAGACCGCACACACCAATTACGAGCCCAAATAAAGCATTGCAATTGACCCATGGCTACACCTATTGTTTATTTCCACAACTATACGGCCTCTATGTGTTGCACTCAAACGACTTCAATGAAGCGCTTTTTATAATGAAATCACTTCATTGGCTGACATTATTTTCTAAGTTAAACCCAATTTCTCGCAATGATTTTTTGGAAAAGCTCTACATAACAGGGCTGAACAGCTAGGGTGCGGGTGCTTACGTCTGACCCTATCTATCTATTTATGTTCGCTCAATAGGTAAAGGGCTTTATTAACGTTTTAATGCCTTTAATACTTAATTCAAAAGTCTTAAAGTTCCATACATTCAACTCAATAGAGTCGCAGCACTAATACAGTGAAACGAATTTCAAAATTTTATTTTCCAAAAAGAAAAGTTAGAAAAATTGCAATTTTATGTCTTTTCAAATCCCAAACAATATTTGAATTTTAATTTAATTAATGTTTTTCACAGAATTTACAGAAACAATAAATACAATGAAATACTAATTTAAACACAATTCGTGGGTTAAATGCTATGCATTTGAGCGAACGCTTGTCTTCTGGTGTATCACTCAATTGTGTCATTGATTTAAACGCTTTATTGAAACGATTTTTTTTTTGATTGGATTTAAACTTTTTTTCGCTTTTTATGCGACAAATAATGTGTTTTTAGATTACATTTAATAACTGTTTCATAACTACAACCACTGACAGCACACTTGTGTATTGGTTTGGAGTCCTTCTGATGGATATAACTCTTGTGCCAATTAATGCCTTGTCTTGTATCGAACCCTTTCCCGCATTCATTGCAAACAAATGGTTTATCAATCGTATGAGTGATTACGTGGTCTTTAATTAAATACAAATTACAGCTCAGGTATTGACAGTCAGTAAAATTGCATTTATAGCCAATAATAGATCCGATTTCGGAGTTATTATCACTTTTTATATTAATTTTTTGTCGAAAAACTGTTTTTTAAAAAAATAGATTTTTCAGAAATCAATTAATACTTTTCAAAGGCTTTCCTAAGAATTAAATACTTATTTACCGGAAATCATATCATTGTTTGAATCAATAGTCGAAACATAATTTCCAGTTTCTATATCTTTCCTCAAATTCCTGACCGAACGAGAACAACCGGTGTGTGTCCTCTCATGCCTTCTAAGGACTATTTGTGTCTTAAACTTGGCTTCACATCCGGGCCAATGGCATACTTGTGCTCTAACTTTGTTGTGACAAAACGTTATGTGTGATTTCAATTCAGTTAGACTTTTAAACCCTTTCTCACAACCGATTTGTTGGCAAATGAACGGCCGATCAGTGCTGTGTCTCAACAGATGTCTCGTGAGATAGGCTTTGACTGTAGTTCTGTAATCACATCCATTCAAATGGCATCTAAGCTCTGGCTTCTGGTGTTTGTTGTGAACAAATGTTTTATGTGTTTTCAATCGACTCTCAGAATAGAATCGTTTGTCACATAAATCACACGCAAATGATTTCCCAATTGAATGACTCAATACGTGTTGTGCTATCTCTTTATAGTTTAGTTCAATGAAATCACAACTAATATAATTGCATTTAAAGCCCAATTTAGGTCCCATTTCTATCACATTATCATTATTTTCATTAATCTGTTGTTTAATAACTGATTTTAAAGAAAAGAGAGAATTAAAAAAAATAATATTAAGTTTTAAAAACTTTTATTTTGTTTTTATTTGTTTTTGTTTTACCGGAAATCAAACTATTGTTGGAATCAATTGTCGAAATATAGTTTTCATTATTCAAAATCTCTCTAAGCTTTGCTTTCGTGTGATTACTGCCGGAGTGTCTCTTCAGATGTTCAGTTAAATCGCTTCTCATCTTAAACCTGGACTCACATCCGGGCCAATCACAGGCCACGGGTCTGTCGTGTGAATGCGTTCTCTTTTCGTGTTCTTTAAGCGAATATTTATTTATTGTTTCATAACTACAATCAGTGAACTGACACTTGTGTAGAGTCTGTCTGTCCTTTTCGTGAGTGTATTTCCGGTGAGTTCTTAAGCCACTCCTTGAGGCCCAACATTTGCCGCATTCGTCGCACTTAAATGGTTTGGCAATTGAGTGAGTGATTAAGTGGTCATTCATTTGCTCTGATTTGCGGCAAATGTATTGACAGTCAGTATAATTGCATTTATAGCCAATAATAGAACCCATTTTGGAGTTATTATCACTTTTTTTGTTAACGTTTTGCCGAAAAACTGTATTAAAAGAATTAAATAATTGTTTTTTTTATAAAACTAAATAAGAATTAAATACTTATTTACCGGAAATCAAATTATTTTTTGAATGAATAGTCGAAATACAGTTTCCTTTTTCTATATCTTCTTTTAAATTCCGGAGCGAAGGCACCGAATGTCTCTGCGAATGTCGTTTCAGATCAGTTTGGGTTTTAAAACTGGACTCACATCCGGACCAATCGCACAGATATGGCCGAACACAGTCGTGAACTCTCGTTTTGTGCGAATTCAACATTAGTTTACTTTTAAAGCCTTTTCCACAATCGCTTTGTTCGCAAATGAATGGCCGATCAGTGCTATGACTCAAATAGTGTTTATCGAGACTGTATTGATATATAGTCTTATAATTACAACCACTGTATCGACAGCTGAGATCTAGTTTCCGGTGTTTGTTATGAACATTAGTCTCATGTGATTTCAATCGGCGGTCAGAATAGAAACGTTTGTCACAAACCCTACAAACAAACGATTTGCCGATTCTATGACTCAATACGTGTTGTGATATCTCTTTATGTCTGTTATGAATGAAATTACAGTCACTATAACTGCATTTAAAGCCTAATTTAGAGCCGCTTTCGTCGATAATGTCTAAGAGAGAGATAATATTTAACAAAAAAAACGATTATATTTACATTTATTTTACCGCAAATCATAACATTTCGGGAATTAGTTTTCAAAATATAATTCCCGTTTTCTATAAATTCTTTCAATTCATTAATATTTAGATATATTTGTCTCTTAAAGCTTTTGGAGTGATAGTAGTCTCTGTGTATATCCAATCCGTGTTTATATGTGAATCGTTTGTCGCAAACATCGCAAACAAATTGGTTGACAATCGTGTGATTTAATACATGTTTTACTAATAAATCTCTATTTATGTGAACGAAATCACAATTACTATAATTGCATTTATAGCCTGTTTTAGGACCAATTTCTGTCCCATTATTAGTCGTTTCGTTAATCACTTTTGTTTTGATAACTATTGAGAAAAATATGAAAAATTAAATTCGAAAATAAAACAATATTTTCTATTTATTTACCGGAAATCAAATTATTCTCCGAATCAATGGTCGAAATATAATTCCTATTATTTATTGTTTCTCTCAATCGCTTCAATAATTCAAATGGTTTTCCAGAGTTTTTCAAATCATTAGTGTTTTGACTGATATTGTGATTCATTTCACTATTAATGCTATCGTTTTGACCAAAACTACCAATACTTTCATTGATTGCTTCTTCAGTTAAATCAATACTGTCTTCAATGCAATCATTGATTTCTATTTCACTATTATTTGAGTTAATATTTGTGTCAAAATTTGTGTTTAATATCTCTTTATTTAATTCAGTAGTGCTTTCACTGATTTTATCATTTTTTTCAATATTTTTGTCAAAATTCTCAACACTTTTGACAATTAATTGTTTGCCTTTTATTTGATTATGAATAACAAGAAGTTTTGTTTTAATTAACTCTTTATTAATGCCTTTCATTGGGTTGTCATTCAAATCACTTATATTTCCAACTCTTTTGATAATTATTTGTTTGTTTTGAATCAAATTATTATTTTTATTAAAGTCTTCATTCATTTGATTAATATTTGATTGACTTTTATTCAAATTATTGTTGTTTTCAATCAATAGTTTGTTTGAATGACTACTCGTTTGTGGTTTTATTTGCTTTTTATTAATTA
>JAQFXN010002623.1:0-12294 GCA_034693365.1 Liacarus xylariae
GTAAATTTATCATATAAAATTAAGCAAAATTAGCTTCCTTGGATTATTATTATTTAGTTTAGATTAATTTAACTCAACTTTTACAAATTACTAATAAAATAATTAAGGCCCAAACTAATCAGTATACCTTAAATTATTTAGGTCACTTCAATTCATCTAGTTTAAATTTAGTTATTGTTTAGTTTTTGTTTATATGCAAAATTTACATAAATTACTGCATCAATTAATATTATATAAATTTTTTTTTACTGAAAATTTTATTCAATTTAATAATTCATAGATAGTTTAGTAATGATTAAAGTTTTAAAGTTATTTTTTAATTTTCATATGTTTACGTGCATTTGTAGAACTTACTTGGACAGGTGTTGAAGCTACTGCTGCAGCTGCTGCTGTTGCTTCTTTTGCTGCTACTACTATTGCTCCTGGTGAAGTTGGTTGGCCAAAAACTGTGACAATTGAACCAAGTACCAAAATTAGTGAACAGAATAAGTGTTTGTACATTATAATGGGGTGAATTGAAAAATAACTAGATTAAAATTTTAAATAACATCTATATTCTCTATTAATAGATAACAATGATAACATTCTGTTTAAAATTTTATCAAGATAATGAATTTTATCTTTTTATAAAAAAATTTGATGAAATAAAATTTCTATTTTAATCAAATAAAATCTCTGCACATGTGCGCACGTCTATGTGGATGGAAAAATTCTAATGTCTACAACAATAGTGATATAAAATATCAAATCCATAAATTGGGAAAATGAAAGAAATTGAACGAAATTATATAGATTCGTTTGCACCCCACCCCCCCCCCCCACCTCACCGCCACCCACTACTACTAGATGTCTTGAGAAGATTGGGATGGAAAATTTCAAGACAATTTCAGATGATTTATGCGAAAATACTTTAGCATGAGACTTTGGTGCAAACAATAACATGTAGTTGCAAATTTATATTTAGAATTTTTCTACTTTTATTATAAATCAATTCTAACTTGTGATTTGTGTAATAAGTGAGATATGAATTCGATTTCAATAAAATAATTTATTAAAACTTTTAAAATATTTTATTTGACAAAAAAATTTATTAATAAATCAGTTGTTAATACAATTAATCATTACACAAATCATAATTTTGAAATCGCTCTTTAAATAACAAGTGCAATTGTATTCAATGTTAATCTCATATCGTATATAAGGAGCAAAATATAATTGAAAATCCTATTCACAAACTATAACTATATTTAATATAACTTATTTACGAGTTTATTATAGATTTTAGAAAGATTAATTTTATAATAAATAGGTAAATAATTGATCTCACTAAGAATTTTAGATGATATTTAATAATTAAATAGTTGCTTTACATTTAATAATGAATATTATTATGTTTATAAAATATTGAATAACTATTTGTGATTAAAAAGATTAAAAAGATTAAAAAATTAAAGATAAATAATAAAAAAAGTAGTCTATTAGGTGTATAGATTAAATATATCTCGAGTTTAGATGCTTTATCCTGTGACTAAACTTCACTTCCCCTGATAAAATAGAGAGAACTTTAGATTAATATTTAATATAATATTTAATTTATATTTTCATAAAAAGGTCATTAGACATAAATTCTATATTACTAGTATTCGGAGACATTCAAGATAGTAATTTTTTGGAGCAAAGCTTTCTTAATGTGAATAACTGTTAGAGCAGGGTGCATATTTAATTACCTTAGTGTATTTGGATTGAATTTAAATTTATATTGTTGCTTAGATATTTTCCTCAAACCAAATTGTCTGGTTTCACATCAAAATGTTTAAATTCTCTCATTTTCTGGTATAATATTATTGATTTCACTGAATTCGGATCATTTAACAAAACATAGTCTGAATCTTCTGAACAGCAGGCATAGTTTTTGAAACATATATAAGCAAGACTTATCATTTTTTTCAAAAATTTAGATGGATAGCAGTTAATATAAGAATTTAAATTAATTATTAAGTAAACACATTGTTTAATTTTTATTAATCAGAATATAACTTATCCTTGTTCCTCATAAGAAAATTGTTTCAAATTCAATTCATTCATAGACACGTGTCAATTGAATTCATTAAATTTGCCAAACTTATTTGATTTCAGGTGATTTATGCAAAAATACTTTAGCACCGACTTTGGCACAAAAACATATAGTTGAAAATTTATATTTAGAATTTTTTTACTTTTAGTACAAATCAACTTTAACATGTGACTTGTGTAATATAAGGTAAATCAAAAAGTTTAGATAAAATTAAAATGGAAATATCTTAGAAAAGAATCTTAAAATGCGCTTGAAAATCTCAATTTTGTTGTATTAACCAATTGCTAGCTATTTAATATTGAGATTTTTCATGATAATTTGATTTATATACTTAGATAACTTTATATTCAAGCATTCATTTAAAACTGTTACTAATTTATTTGGTTCAGTGAAGTTTAATCACAGGATTAATCATATTTTGTACTTTAATGAAATAATAATGCAAGAAAATATTTCTAAATGATTTAACCATTTTCCTTTTTTAAAGTTTATATTATATTAATTTCTTTAATATTATTATAGGAAAGAACAATATTTTCTAATTAATTACAAACAAATAATAGACTAAAATGTTATAAATTTTGTGAAAACATTACTTAACTTACTGTATCTAATTTTATTTGGTGTAATGACGTTTGTCACCTGGATTAAACATATTTCTTTTAACATTATTCATATTTAAGCAATTAAATCACATGATAAAGCATTTATAATAGAAAAATTTGGCAATTAATAAATTTAAACATAAATCATGAAATTATATATAATTTAATTGAAAATATTAAAATAGTTTATACAATTATACTTTACAACTGTATTATTTGTAACATGTTATATTTGAATTTGCAACAATTCTAATATTAAATTTTTTTTATGTAAAAACAAGCATTTTGGAAATGAATTTTCAAATTGTAATTCAATGTTAGACAATATACAGTCGTCCAGAAATTAAATGGCATACCATATCTTGCCTTTTCTCAGTTGTCAATATATTGTTAATCAATAATGTTTCATTCCTCGAAAATTTTTTAAAATAGTATTTACTATTTTGGAATTCAACCGGAATTAGAAATTACATTATTATATCTTTTTTTCATCGATAAAACAAAATTATGAATTAATTCAATGTCCGTATCAATGATATCACATTTATGGCGTATATTTACGAACAATTATTCTGGTTTAATTGTATGAGAAGATTGGCATTTATGTTTAAGTATCATAAATATGGATTTCTATAGGATTCAAGTCAGGAGAATAAGTGGGTGTTCAATAACTCTCCTAAACAGCCCCTAAACTGATCAAATGACTAAACATTAAATAATCTAGTTAAAATATTAATGAAAAATTAAACATTATTGATTAACAATATATGAACAACTGAGAAAAGGCAGGATATGGTGTGACATTTAATTTCTGGACGACAGTATAATAGCAATAAACGTGTCTAGAAGCGTTAAAAACGTATTTGACCAAAAAGTTCATCTGATCATATTGAAACTTAACTTCGGTGTCAATTACCTATTACTCAGTATATATTTCTATTCTCAATTCTGTAAACCGGTTTGGAAGCTTTAAAAACGTGTTTGACCAGAAATGTGGTCTGTGCATGATCAGACTCTAGTGAAGTTCTTTAAAGTTTTGCTTCTTTAGACATGGACTTTATATGTCGCATGTGATTGCTCATCTGTCTATAAGGTCGGATTGTCAGGTAGAGCTAACCTGCACTCCAGCTGATGCCTAGCAACAAGCCTTCTTTACATTAATTATTAATTCAGAATATTTTTTTCATTATTTATAATTTAGTCATAGATACGGATTCGTCGTTCATTTATACAGTTTTTGTAAGTTATCAACAAGTTTCAATTATAGTTTGTTAACCAAAGCCTTCGGAAGCATCAACTAGTGTATATTAAGCATTATCCATATTTTGCTTAGTTTACTCTTTTTAATTTCGACCGATCTCGTTAAGCCGTCAACGTTTTATGACATTTTAAATACATTCGAATACAAGTTTGGGATTTATCAATAACGTACAACTGGTTTGTGTTATTGCATTTCCATAGATGTCATCACTGACTCATCCTTGAATTTCTCGATATTTTATTAGTTGGTATGTGTCAACTCAAAAGTTCGTTCTTGCGACCTCAAGTATTTGATTAGTTGTTATGTGCGAACTCAAAAGTTTGTTCTTGCAACCTCAAGTATTTGATTAGTTGTTATTTGCGAGCTCTCAAAAGTACGTTATTGCGACCTCAAATATTCAATTGGTTGATATGAGTGAACTCAAATACTCGTTCTTGCGACCTCAAATGTCCAATTGGTTCGTATGTGCGAAATCCAACGCTTGTTCTTGCGACCTCAAATGTTCTATTGGTTGGTTTGTATGAACTCCCATGCTTGTTCTTGCGACCTCAAATGTCCTATTGTTTGGTATGTGCGAAGTCAAATGCTATTTCGTGTGACTTGCGAACTCATATGCTCGTTGGTGCGACCTCAAATTTTCGAGTAGTTAGTATGTGCGAACTCAAAAGTTGGTTCTTGCGACCTCAAGTATTTGATTAGTTGTTATGTGTCAAATCAAAAGTTCGTTCTTGCGAACTCAAGTATTTGATTAGTTGTTATGTGTCAACTCAAAAGTTCGTTCTTGCGACCTCAAGTATTTAATTAGTTGTTATGTGCGAACTCAAAAGTTCGAGTAGTTAGTATGTGCGAATTTAAAAGTTCGTTCTTGCGACCTCAAATGTTGGATTGGTTGGTATATGTGACATCACATGTTTTTAGTGCGACCTCGCTTGTTAGATTAGTTAATATATGTGAACTTAAAAGTTAGTTCTTGCATCCTCTAATGTTCAACTAGTTTGTATTCAGGACCTAAAATTTCGTCATTACGACTTCAAATATTTGATTGGTTTATATGCGTGAATTAAAACATTCGTTCTTACTACCTCAAATTTTTGATAAGTTGTTATGTGTCAACTCAATAGTGAATGTGTGCGACCTCAGGTATTTGATTAGTTGATATGTGCGAACTCAATGGTTCGTTTTGCAACCTCATATGTTCGATTGTTTGGTATGTGTGGTTATAAAAATTTATTTCTGCGATATTAACTCTTTGATTAATTGTTAGGTGTAAACTCAAACATGTATTCCTGCAAACTCAAAAGTGTTTTCTTGCGACCTCGAATGTTTGATTTGTTCTTATGTGCGAAATTAAAGTTAGTTCTCGTGATCTCACGTTTTTTGTGTCGTTTGGTATATGCGACCTCAAATATTCGATTGGTCGATATGTGCTTACTCAAAGTTTGTTTCTCGACCTCATATGTTCCAATGATTGGTATATGTGATCTCAAAAGTTTATTCCTGTTACCTCATATGTTTGATATACGAACTCAAAAGTTCGTTCTTGCGACCTCAAATATGCAATGTTTGATATGTGTGACCTCAAATGTTTGTTTTTGCAACCTCAATTTTTCGATTGGTTTGTATGTGAAAACTCAATAGTTTGCAATTGCGACCTGAAATATTTGCATGGGTGGTTTTTATGTGAAAACTCAAACTCGTTCTTGCGATCTCAAGTATTTGATTAGTTGTTATCTACCAACTTATGTTTCTGTAGCTATGTGATTGGATCCACCTTTGATAAAAGTTTGAACATCCACCTAATAATGATGATTTATATTTTCACAGAATAATAATTCATCGAATTTTTAATTAAATATATAAGCAATCAACAGATGAAATACTTATAGGAATCACCAATCGTAGCTATTGCGTGGTATCAGTTAAAAGTTGACCTCTACATACAAATGGGTAACACATGATTTAGTACTGCAATTCAAACAAAATATTTTGTTGTTGTTGCACTTTGTTTTATTTTTATTCAACGAGTTTCGTGACACACTTGTCGAAAATATATCGTTATCTAGGCATTCTTATCTTAATGCATTTCTTTAGTACGGCTTGTTTGTGCAGGTATATGCTATTGTACACATTCTTGTCAAACTGGTTTTTGTCGATTCAGATCGTGTCTAATCAGGATTTCATTAAACGATTTTTATCAGAACAGATTTCTCCGAGAATGTTTCTCTTGATAGTCGTCGTCTTCAAATTTCTCATTCATTTGTCACTAATGTTTTCAAGTGTTGGTGTTGAATTTAATACGTTTGCTTTTAAAAATTCTAAATGTCTTCTTAACGTTCAGAGGTATTTGGTCTTCGCATGAGATTCTAACTTCATGACAGTCTCAGGGATCGCGTTCGCAGAGTCGAGTTTCTTTTTCGATTGGTTATTTCCTAAGTATTTTGTAGTAGACTTGGGTATAGTATTTTTTTATTATGTTTTATGTTTTGTTTGCCGAATTCTTTTTATTTTTATATTTAAATAAAAAATTACATATCACTACAGTAAATTAATTTTATTTATTATCGTTATAATGTATAGCCAATTCAGATATTCATGATGTTATCTTTTAACAGAGTTGTATAACATATTGTAAGGGCCGTGTGCATCAGAAGACTGACACTAACTCCTAATAAGGCCTGCAGTATATTTGGCCAAAGGCCCAACTAATCTGTTCTATTGTAGCGTTTTTGTAAGCAAAGGCTTCACTTCTATTCTGTATTCTGTTGTGTGCGGATTGTTAAATAAAGAGTTTTAAGCATTTAATTGTGTGCCTTATTGAAGCCTAAGAAGAGGAGAGTCGAGGGTAAGTGAAGTAAAGTTAAAGGAGATTGGGCCTCCCTGGCAGGGGTCTTGAAAGGCCTAATCGTTCCTTACAATCAAGAGTGGGGTGTCTCTAACTCCTCCCACCCTGGTACTAATCCTGATATTAAGTTTTAAATGACAAGCTTCAATTATACAAATTATTGTAATTCTTGGGGTTTGAGAAACATGGCCTTTTAAACATTTAGAAAACTACTTCAAAACATAAGCATAAAATGTGTCTTTTTGTTAGGTAATTGTTAAGGAAGGAGGCGTCTATAATTTACTTAATCAAAAAAAATTAATAACAATTTATTCCAAACTGATTTAATGTCTAATATAAATAACAAATACAATTATATAAGATAGTTAGTTAATACATACAAGAAATACTAAAACAAATAAATATAGATCATAACACTTAATAATAAATAATTGATTATCTCTTTCTTTTGAATCGTTTGTTGACCGATATGTTATCACGCTTAAATTTTTGTTTATTAAGAAAATTTTTGAACTTTTTCGAGCTGTCCATGGCTATTGCTACGTACCTCAATGCACGAGTGAAACAATTCTTCTCTCCATTCCCCTGGTTCCCATATGCCCTCCTCACTATGCCATGTAGAGAAAGTTCTGCAAAGATATCGATAAAAGCAGTGGGCGCATCTCTGAATACCTTCTCTTCAGGTGCCACATCATAGATATAATCTGTAAGATGAATATTAATTATATGTGCTATAAAAAAGGGAAAGGAAAACTAAATAAAGTCACATTTATAGACATTATCAATCTTAACAAATATGCCCACGTAAGCATGTGATCGATCCACAATAGCCGTCTTAATTTCATTCAAAGAATCAATTAATGCCAGAACAGCAATTTTGTTTGTGTTGGTATTAAAATAGGTGCTAAGACGCCGACCGAAAGTACTCGCACGGAGAGGCGGATATTCAATCGCCTTTGTCAGAACTCTAGTTATTTTATTTTGCTGAACCTTTGATCGAGTAAATAAACCAATTGAATTTGGGTAGACGTAAATTGAGGAATCGCGGTACAATTGGTTACAGTGGGTGGCTAGTGAATTAAATGTTTCTATCTGTAATATAGAACTAAATGTGGATTAGACCCTTCAATAATATTCAATAGAATCTTAGAACAAGATGATAAATTAAACACTTACTCAGATATTTGATCTTTTTCCTGATTGTATTTTTCTGTGGGTAATAATCTTAAAATATTCTTTAAGTAAAGGCAGCAGGGGCCAATACCCGATGAGAATTCCATTCCCAAATCAAGTGTTGCTTTCATGTATTTCCGAGATTTACTCTTTCTGGCAGTGCTGGGCGATGTAACTGCCCGTAAGTCGTCAATTGATTTAATTGCGTTATTTTTTGAAGATTTCGGTTTATATAACCTTTCGGAGTCAATCTCACTATGATTAATACTAGGGTCCTCTTTAGTATCATCCCCATCTTCAAGTAAAGCGGCTCCAGAATCAAGAGCTGATCCCCCTCGAGAAAGGATTATAGAATTCTGCTCATCACGAGAGGCTGAATACTTAGTGTAGAATTCTGTGACTTTTTGTCTAATATTTTGAAACGTCACTAAACTAGAACTAGCTATTGACTCGGCATAAGTAACCTCTGATAAAGTCTCTGTATTGCAAGAAGTAGCAGTTTCAAAAGGGGTATTATGAACCGAGTTTTTAGTCTTTTCAATCGGAACATTAGGTGAAATGTTGGGCGATGGGCTTAAAATGTCCTCGGCTAGCATGACTGTTGTCGTTTTCTGCAAACCCGGTCTTAAAACCTCTGTAACAACCGTTTGGGTAGATCGATCAGCGACCTCAGTAATAGATGCAACCGATCCTATATCTGGGGAGAAGTGTGAACCCTCTGGGATATCCATCCCAGGGTCATCTATTAAAATAAATTAAAGAAAAATTATACTTGATAAAATACAAAGGGAAAATCAGAAATAAGTATAAAGATCTAACCAGTAGCCGGTGTACTAGATAATATTGCAGCGGAAATATCCAAGAATAGTTGAGTAAATGGATTTATATCCTGATTATAGCTCATTTTGACTTCAAATCCAAAATTATATTGAATATATGTTAAAATGAATCCCCTCCTACAATAGAAATTCGAGAATAAGACACCGTAGGACACTAGTTGGTTGTCAATGCAAAAATTTACAAAAAAACTATCAACCCTAGTTTTGGTGTTAGAAATCTGAAAGGAACAATTCTAAAGTATTCAAGTAATTTCTCAATAAAGTATAAAATAAGTACCCACAAACAAAATCTAAATCAATTAAAATCGATTAAGTTTTACAGAATCGGTAGAATTTTACATCCTAAATCACTGACACCTATAATAACAAAATTAAAAATAGAGAAAAATTAATAAAAATCCACGGGCAAATTAGAATTTTCAATCAATTTATAGAAGATAGCGAGCTTACGCTGTATTAGGAGCGACTGTATTGATATACAACCAAATATGAACTCCAATATTAAAATTGTATTTAACCACACACGAACGGCTATATAACAAGATTATGTGGTTTTATTAAAAACTGATATAAGAGTTTCTCTTTACACGACCTCGTGTTTGGTAACTGTCCAACTAGTGATAATTTCTTGATTTCCTGTTCAATATCAATAAATTTGATCAAATTCGAGAACTATATAAACATGCACAAAAAGAAATTTACTTAATTCAAATAAATTATAATATACAGAAAATAACTTTTAAAAAAACTTACAAAATATCTGTTATTATTTATTATTAGATTTCAACTAAACTTGAAATTTAGTTTTATTGGAAATTATAAGCTCATAAACTTAGTATGGTATAGGAGACTGTAAAATCGTAATAATTATATTAAAAATCAGTACTTTCTTGGAATAAAAGAGTATTATTAAAAATAGCCGAATAACACATTGTTAAGATCAATATATATTAACACGAAAAAGTAGTAAAAAAGTTACGAACGTATTAATTAAATTTTTTAAAAAAATTAGATAAAATAATTTGAAACAAAATAATTCGAGTTTTGTTCTCAAATGAGTGCTATATTATAAACGGTAATAAAGTATACTCTCTAGCAGTTTAAAAATAATCTTAAATTTTGGCAATGGATACAGAATATATATAATTTTTAATTTCAAAATTCTTAAATAAAAATACATTAGAAAAATAATTTACAACACTTATTGAAAAGTAACAGAAAAATTTTATCTGAAAAGTGATTTCAAATAGAAACCTCAAATATATTCATGAGTTGAAAACACAGAGAAAAATGATTCTATATCGCTTTTTTATTAATAAATATTTGTGCTAATACCTGAATGTGAATCTTTTTACTGTATTAAATTATTAAATCGGTTCACGAGAAAATGTGTAACCCTATAAAATAATGACATTGACCTTTACAAATAAGTAATATTAATAAATATTAGAAAATTATTAAAAATACGAAAAATATACTTGTAAACTGAATATTAATATGCCCGAAAGTAAAATAATTCCCTATGAAGTAATAATATGTTTATTTACAAATGACTAGTCACCATTTACCAGCTTCAAGCATTATAAAGTGGTATTTCAAGGAACAAACTAAGGATATCGGGACGGACCTAATCGGTCAGTTTGATCAAGGCCTGAGCAATATATATTGTTAAATAGTAAAACATATATGTAGCTACCAATAAAAAAAAGGCACATTAAATTCGACCCCTGGAAACCCTCCGGCGGCCACTTTATTGTTTTTGAAATATGGATTTTTCTTACATAGAAAAAAATAGTATTTTGTTTCAAATATAACATCACCCACACGACTGTTCGCTACCACCCTCACAGCACAGTCCGCCACCACACTTGCAGCACAGTACACCAGCACTTCCATAACACCTTTAGCCATCACCCCCATGCCACTGTTAACCATCACATCCACACCACTGTTCGCCGCCACCCCTAAAGCACTGTTCGCCACCACCCCTAAACAACTTTTTGCCACCTCTACTTACTCTTTTAATAGTATTGTCCAATTTGAAAAAACAATCCCTAACACGAATAAGTAAGCCAATTACGTACGGGTTTTCGAGTGTGCGTTTTAACTAACTACAAGTCATAAATAGGAAAGCAAACTGAAAATACATACGTATTACTAAATTTGGTCATGAGGACCTGCTCAGAGCCTTATTTGGTGATGAAAGTTAAGATCAGAGTAACATCGAATATATAACAACACTGATATCAAACTCTGAGTTAATTCAAAATAGTGTTAAAGTGGTATTAATGTAAAATTGAAGTCAGTCAGTTTTAAACCGCAAAGTTACACACAACTATAACATTGAATTCTACTAATAATATTAATAATCATTTTATTACTGTCAAGGCTCGCCAGCGACCTATTCCCCTGACTAAAGGTTTGTTTAACTTACATTATCAATATTTAAATTATCTATTCTATTATCTGATATACTGTAAAATGCAAATCATAGAATAACAAATAATTTCAATAACACTAGTAAATCATAATGTTGTATAAGAGGTCTAAGTTAGTAATCCATATCGTAAAGAGTTAACAGAATGCAGAGAATCAGATATTAATTATTACTGGGAACCACTTCCCGGCCAAAACACGGAATACTGTTCCTCACGATTGAACACTACCTACAAGTCTTTGGACTCTACAATGGCCCAACTATTAATGGCCGCCTCTACAATAAACGAGAACTTCACAGGATATGCAAGACAGAAGGTGTCGAACGCATTGAAAAACCTGATGAGTGCTGTTAGAGTAGTAGCTGCGACTAATACTAAAAGACGTGTTCAAATGCGAGACATTGACAATGCGAGACGAATAATGGAGAAATCGATTTTACCTTTTGAAGAGACAAAATGGGCGCCCCATAACCTCGACTGGAGACGACAGAAACATGTGGACGGATCGATTCGGAACCTTACAGATACCACTTTTAGAGTACCTGGACTTGACAACAATGAGGAGTATGAGTTCCGGGAGGCGACCCTAAATGCAGCCGAAAAGGGTCAATATAGCTACTCGTTTGATGGCATCATTGCTCGTCTGCCACCCACTGCTCCCAAAATTGACGCCGATTTCAGTTTACGAGACATAGTAGTAATAGCAGGCGAACAGTTCGGTTTGAAAGTGCTATTCATTGGTTCGCAGGTGGCTAAGTCCGAGTGGACTATAAATGGAAAGACAGTTATTCCCGACGACAGTCTCACATCTGGAGTGGGCGCTAGTTTTACGATTTTGCTCAACAAAAGGGCCAAACGAGAGGACTCTGGAAAATATGGACTCAAACTCATGAATCTAGAAGGATCTGACTCTGCCTTCTGTCGAGTGCTTGTTGTCGACGTTCCCGAACCACCTCAGGGACCGCTCGAAATGAGTGATATAACGCCGGAAATGTGTTCACTGGTGTGGAGACCCCCTCTGGACGACGGGGGAAGTCCTATAACTAATTATATCGTTGAAAA
>JAQFXN010002624.1:0-12294 GCA_034693365.1 Liacarus xylariae
GTTAAAATCAATAAATGTATAGCTAATCTGGATAGATATAACAGTTGGCATTAGGTGTTAACTTTTAGTGTATATTGAATTTTATAATTTTCAATAGAAATAAAATGGTAATTAGTAGTGATAATAATTCCATCCTACACTTCAATAATTATTTCACAATTTATTTCATAACATATGGAAATAAATCAAATGAATTCTATTATATATATTTTAATTCAATTTATTATTTTTAAAAAAAAATTCTTACCTAACGTTCAACTAAACTGTCTATAATGGTAGGAGGAATAGGGGTGTATTTTAAGAAAATATGGTTTCAAACTAAACAGGATAGAGTGGTGCTAAACTGATTAACCAAAAAAATCACCTTCTGATCCAGTGTTAAAGAAACTTCTGATGTGAACAGACTTAAAGATGTTATTTTAATAATAATAGCAATTTAATCAGATCTTGGTCATTAAGATATAAAGTTTTGGAAATTTAAAAGTGGCCGCGTAAGCCATCTTTATATTCAATCCCATATATTATTCATTAATAAAATTTTTAATCAAATACAAAATGACTAGATTTCAAACAGTCATATATGAATAGATGTTTGTTTCATATTTCAAATCATCAAGGACCTTTACATTCAGTTCCAAATATTGGCCAAAAGTAATGTTCAATATCTTTCACATCTTTAATATTTGGAATTGAGTGTAAAGGTGGCTCAAGCGGCCACTTTTAAATTTCCCAAACTTTATATCAGGTTGAATTCAAAATTACTTAATAAAAATTATAAGAGTTTTTAGAATTACATTCATTTCGGATACAAAAATGATAAATCATTTAAAAATTTTCATACAATAATAAAAATAATTTTTATCAATTAAATCAATTCGTCTAAAAATTGTTTTAATAAAAACGACATTTCTAGAGGTTTTATGTGTTTTCATTAGTTCTGTCCATTCTTTCAGATTAATATTTGGGAAATCAATCAAATTATAAATGAATTTTATGACAGACTTTTCTCGTTTTTTTGAGAGAGTATGTAATTCGAAAAATACTAGTCTTTGATCATAAATTAGATCTGTTTTCCACCCAATTTTATAACAAATGTATCTTGTTACTCTCTTTTCTTAATGAGTAGTTTATTATTGAATACTGACTGACACATTAGAAAATCAAAACTAATATTAATTTTAAATTATTATTTATTTTAATTTACTATACACTAGAAAAATAAATTAAATTAATAAAGTATCAATATCTGGATAATAAAATAAGTTTCAAACTCTCTTCAGAAATATAAAAAATAGTAAATTGTTTTTTTTATTAATTAATAAAATTATTTTTTACGCAAAATAAGTGATTTAAAGTTACACTAAATCTTAGTGCTATTATTGATTATCTAAAAACAGGTATTGAACCCTCCACTTTCATAGTAGAATCTAGGACAAAATTTTTCACTACATCTTACTGATTTTTATGGAATCCCCCTTGGATTATAGGCTTTTTCCAAATCGATTCTTCCAATTAAAATCAGTTTCCGTTGAGTGAACAGAGTTTCTAAATATGAATAAATTCAACTCAAGTCAATTAGATTATCATAGAGTCGTAATTAACCTAGGTTGGCACATTTATTTCTATTTACTAAAAAAAATTTAAAGTTCTATGAATTTCAAAAAATAATATAGCTAATGATATTATATATTTAATTATTTCTCATTCAAGAAAATAATGTTAAAAATTGAGTTTTCTATTATTTTATTTAATTTACTGAACATTTTTTCAACTGATAAAATTTTTTCTTTTTTTGCCGATTTCATTTAAATTTTTCATCGAGAATAATTATAATCTAATAAAATGTTATAAAAAAAAATAATATTTTAAATTCGAAAATTATTGAAAAATTTTTTTTGACAAAAAAATGTGCGTCGACCGGGAGTCGAACCCGGATCAACTGCTTGGGAAGCAGCTATTCTAACCGTTATACCATCGACGCATATACACTTAACAAGCATGCATATAAAACAATATATAGTAATAAAAATATATGAATGATATTTAACTCTCTTGTTATATAAACTCTCTATAAACATTAAAATGTAGTAGCTTGTTATAGGATTCTAAAAAATTAATTTAATATGCTGTTTATAATTTTGAGTTTAATACAACCTAATATATATAATTATTCTAAATATTAGCTTCCAAAATAAATTTTCTAATGCAAATAATATTTTGTTACACTGTATTATTTTATCAATTTAATTGCCATAGTTATATTAGATTGTTGTATTGAATAGAAATGATGATAAAACCAGTTTTCTATCCACAAAATCTATTGCAATTAATCGAAAGAAGGATTGAATTTTTAAAAAATCTTTTTGTTGAAAAAATGAACAAAATTAAAATGAACATTTGTATTATACTCATGAGCACTCAACCTAAGGCTGATTTCCTGCGCTGTCGAGTTAATGTCAATAACTTAGTGAAAGACCATGTTTATTAACCCTAAAAGCACAGTGAAAAACATAATATAAAAAATGCAAAGGGTGTGTTAGGTAAAAATGTTTGAAAAATGTCTTTTGGTTTCCCATTAGAGGAGCTATTTTGTGAAGTATCACAGACGGGAGGATATTGACATACATACAATTTTCAGATAAGATTTATAGTTTTTATCATCTATTTCATTTATTTATATTATTTCGTATAGAATTAATGCGAATTGAATAGACATTTGTAGACTACAATAAATATTTGTGTTACGAGTTTTATATATGTGCTATTAAAAAAAATTTTTGCAGCAGAATAAATTTATAAGTGTAATATTTTGTCATAATTACAAAATATAAATAATACCTAGATTGTTTATTTGGTCTGAGATGGAATTATTAGAATGGATATTTTATACCAGTTTAGCTGCAGGTCCATTAATATACTGGTAATAAAAATTTTTTAATTCATTATTGATAACCTTTCCTTAATTTACATTTTGAATTAAAATATTTACAGGTATTTGATTCGAAAATTCAATCATTGGAGAAAACTGAGAGTCAATGGACCAAAACCTTTACCAATAGTTGGCAATGTTCTAGATATCTATTTTTGTGCTTCACAACCGAATGTTGAATTAGAGTGGTATAAGAAATATGGCAAAATATACGGGTGAATCAAATATTTATAAACAGTTATTTTTAATATTAACTTGTTAAATAAGGAGTGGAGTTCAGTAGCTTAATATCTAGATCTGGAAACCGGTTTTTATAAATTTTTTGAATACGACTTGTATTTACCGATACCTTCTGCCCATACTGGGCTCCATGGATTCGCAAACGAACAAATTTCAGGGGGAGAGCAATTTGAGTACAGGAGGCGCTAAAATGTAATTTTGTATTGCTTTTCATTCAACCAATAAATTGAATCAATACTCCCTTAAAAAAAATTTCAGGGGGGGGGAGGAATTGTATTTTGTTGAAGCCAGGAGAAGAGTATTCCAGGCTGTTATCTCACAAATTATACAGTTATGCTCATCCCTATGTGGTTCTTAAAATTTAAGATAGTTTTAAATAATAAGACTCTGTTAGTATAATAGTTAAACAAACGAAATAAGAGGTAAAATGTTGGCCACCCTAATAGTCTAGTGGTTAGGAGAGTGGATGTATAATCCATAATGCTAGGTTAAATTTTAAGCTGAGGTGGTCAACATTTTGGTATTAATTCATTGTAAATAAATTGTTAATTAATATATTGATACTTTGATATTAATGCAATTGCCCTAGCTACTATTTTGGAAATAAACCAGTTTTAACAGTTGGCGATCCCGAGCTGATTAAATCAGTTTTGGTCAAAGATTTTCATCTGTTCCCAGATAGGCGAACCAGGGATAAAGTTCCCCATCCAATTATTAGCAAAAACCTACTCCAGGCTACTGGCGATGACTGGAAACGCATCCGTTCTATAGCCAGCCCTACATTCACTTCGGGTAAAATGAAGAAAATGTATCCAATGATTAGGGAATGTCTCAATGACTTCATGAATCATTTGGAGAGTTTTGCGATCAATAAGCAAGATATTAATGTAAAGGACATGTATGGCAACTATACAATGGACGTAATAGCTACCTGTGCTTTCGGTACAAAAACCAATCCACATAATAATCTAGACAGCTCTTTTGTAGTGAATGCTAGGAAACTTTTCTCTCCAAGCATTTTACTATTGGTGTTAAGGATAATCTTCCCGGCATTTCTGATAAAGTTGCTGCACATCAAAGGAAGTGCAGAGGCGAGTAATTTTTTCCTCGATTCAATACGATTTATATTAGAGAAGAGAAGAAAAAGTGATAAAAAATATAATGATTTCCTTCAACTGCTTATTGAAGCGGAAAAAGATAAGGACAACAGTAGGGATGACATGGACTCCAGTGAATCACATCATGTGAATGAAGGCATGAATTATAATTAATTTTTAATACAAATCATTTTTATCGAATCAATTTTTACTATAATGTTATTACATGTAAATTAGTGCAATAGTCCAGGCAAAAAGTTGGACTCATATGTCATAATTATTTACATCTATACTTTTCCCTTTATTTGATCCACCAGAATTTATACAAATTGTACTGAATATTTAACGGCTAAAATATAAAACAACAAGCTACCAAAAATTATTAATGTGAAATTTATAACTATATTATCAATTAGCATTGCGGAGAAATAATGTCCCGGAATGATTATAAGTTAATAATTTATTATTAATAACTATATTTTGAAGTTATCGAGTTATTTATTAAAATTTGATTAATCAGTAAATTAGTTTCAATATCAGATTTTCAATGTGTAACCTAAGTTAGACATATTAAAAGGTTAAATATTGAATGTCTAAACTCTGGGAGTATGGGTGGACTAACGGGTATCCGGACAAAACACCGAAATTTTTTTTTTAAATATTTTTGATGATTAATGTAAATATCTTATTAATAGATTTGGGTTTATAACTTTATTTATATGCACCTGTTTATAGAAAAGCATGAGATTGTTAGGATTGAGGTATATTATGCGTAATTCAACTTAATTTATGATTTTTGTGAAGTTATAAAATATTTAGAATATATAAATGGTTTAAGAATTTAATGTTATATCTTAATCAAATTAAATCACAATTTTAATAAATATTCAATTAAAAACATTATAAGATATTTATATTAATCCTAAAAAATATTTAAACAAAATCCAAAAAATATTTAAACAATTTTTCGATGTTTTATCCGCAATGTGTTTGTCATTCGATGTTTTTGTTATTCGATGTTTTGTTAGGAATGTTTTGTCCGGGAACCGGACTAACGGCCATGTCTTTGCTTAATAGGCAAAGGAATAGTGAGTTCTAACCCCTGCCCTGGGTGAGCAATTTTTCTCTCTGAGTTTAGTTTGTTGGGCCTGGGGTGGGGCAATATGACCACTGACTCAAACCAAGGGTCGTCAATTGGTAGTATGCGATTAGCTATCGACACGAGCCTCGCAATACGGAGCACCCAGATGTGTTTTCTTAATGTGACACATCCTCGCTGTCATACATCTGAGTCAAGCAGTGATCCCTGGCTGGGTTGAAATCCCCGGTTGTGCAGGGAGAAGGTCCCCTTAAAAAGGGATTGGATAAAAAAAACTGCACGAGTTCAAGTGTAACTAGTTCTAGTGACTGCCTGCCCTATTCTTGATCTGATAAGCTTTCACATTGAATAACACAAATTCTAATGTAGTCTAATTAAATCTATTGTGTTTGTGTTACTAAATGTGAAAGCTTATCAGATCTAGAATGGCATCGCACAGCACTGGTTTATTTAGCAAAAGCTATTGTACTTTTCCAAAAATGTTCTCATATTAAAAAATATTTTTCGATACATATTATTAGTTATGAATATTAATATTAATGTTTTGTTTTTATGCCAATTTAATAGCAAGACATATATATATATATATATATTAGGTCAATAAATTCGATTATAATTGGTAATGCAGGTGTAGGTTAGATGATTTTCGGAATTATCATTACAGATATAATAAATCAAAATTCTTTTGATAGGATTTTACCGATAATTTCATTGACTGCCACTGAATACACTTCTTTATCACTGTTTCTATTAATGAGAATGGCTTTCATTGAACTGAAGCTAAAATCAAAAAAAGATAAAACTTATAAATAATTACAATTTGATCCGAAAAAATCGATTCCCTTCTCCTGTGTTAATAAATCACATATTTATTTAGTATTTAATGACAATCCAATTGACAGCCAGAATGTGATGATATGTTGTTTTGTTTTGTCACCAATTTTCAGGACTATTTGTCATTTGTTGGCTCCCATTCTTCATCGTTGCACTACTACTACCACTATGTGAATCATGTCGTGAAGATCTTCCAAACATAGTTCTAAACATTTTTTTATGGTTGGGTTATATTAATAGTTGTGTCAATCCTATTGTTTGTAAGTATACCATTAGTTGTAACGGAAACTCCGATACCATTTCACCATTTGATGGATATTTTCTAATAAATATTTTATTTTTATTTTCTTAAGACACGATATTTAGTCCAGACTTTAGGACAGCGTTTAAGAAGATGCTGTTGGGAAAGAAGACCTACCGTTCCCAACCTAAATCACCCGTCAGAGTATGACTATTAATGCTTGCGCTCTTTCGAATGGCCAATAAAAGCTCAGATGATATCCATTGCATAATAACTGCTTTCTAAGTGTGAAATATTATTTCTGTTCCGGTTTTGTTTGCGCCAATAAATTGTTGGCCACAGAAGTAATGTTAGGTTTTTTCGTGAAAACAAGCGGATAAACAATTCAATTAAACCAGATTTAGTCGGACTTATATAAACTGACTATTGTCTGAACGACTGCATCGTTTTGTTTTATGGTTACGAGTGGTTTGATTGCTATAAAAGTTAATATAATTTATCGATTAATATAAATAGTTTCTCATAGAAAGTATCTAATCGGGAGAGACATAGAAGGAGCACGGGTGAGTGGCCAAGGTAATTTAACCGAATTATCATGAACTTCAGAAAAAAATCAGCTAACCATTTACAACTAGAGAACGTTTCGACGATTTGAATCATACAAATACTTTAAAGTTAAAACCACCAAATAGTAGGCGTGACCAATAGGAGGATAGAGCAAAAATACAAGCATTGTCTCCGGAAAATTACTAAAATACCCATATCCTGTGAAAAAGAAAAATGAAATCTCCTTGGGAATTTTGAAATTTTTGCTAAATTTGATCAAATTTTGTAGATTTTGTTCAGAATTTGTCCAAAAATTTTTAATTTATGTTATTTTAATTATATTCTGCAATAATTTGACGATTGCAAAATAACTTACCCTATACCCCCTGTGCTCTGTGACTTGAAAGCTTTTATCAATACTCTATACTTCCCTGACTTTGGTCTTTGGTCACTCCTATCCAATAGCATGCTCAAATTTCAAAACCAATTTTTTAACCAGAAACCTTCTGTTATGTGACATATCAATACCCCTAAACTAACTTAATTTAGCTTGGCTACTTTTGAAACGATGAATAAGAGAAAAAGAGATTTAGTATTTTTTTCTTCCAATTCTAATAATTTGCCAAATCTACAGCCGTCCAGATTTTAAAGTTTCCACCATCTCCGACATTTCTCACAATGGAAGGGTTTTGGCTTTGGGTAAAAAATCGAGGATTTTTCAATTCTAAGACTTGAATTAGTCCAAAAGAAGATGCTATGCAAAATACTAGGGTGTACAACCCATTTTAACTACATTTGGGAGGGGTTCAAAGTATTATGTTTTACTATACAAAATATTTGATAATACTAAAATTTTATTCTAAAGTTTAGTCTACTAAACATTTACAGTTTCTTATTTTATATTATAAATTTTGTAAAGTATTAAAAAGAATACAATCAGTATCAAATCATTTATTACAGTTTTTGAATGTTCAATGAAGTATTCAAAAACTGTAATAAATAAATTGATGATGCTTGTATTCATTTATATACTTCTTAAAATTGATAATGTAAAATAAGAAACTGTAAATGTTTAATAGACGAAAATTATATTATTAACAAATATTTTGTATAGTAAAACATAATACTTTGAACCCCTCCCATAGGTGGTTCGAATGGGTTGTACACCCTAGAATTTTTCATAGCATCTTCTTTTGGACTAATTCGTCTTAGAATTGAAAAATCCATTATTTTTTACCCAAAGCCAAAACCCTTCCATTGTCAGTTGTTCATATATTGTTAATCAATAATGTTTTATTTCTTAATAATTTTTTAAATAGAATATTTAAGGTTTAGTCATTTTATTAGTTCTATGCTTTTAAGATTATGATTTATTAATATTGAATACTTTGCATACCTTGAATACTATTTCATACTCATAGATGAAACATATTAAATCTGTTAGTAGTGACTATAAAACATTTATCAAAAACAAAAACAATAAATAAATTACTTAATTATAAATTTTAAATATGGTTTTGAGTGAATCAAATAAATTAAGGATAATACAAAAATTTGGTGAAGTAAAGAGTTATAGAGCCCCTAGGGATTTTAAATAGCCTGAGAAACAAAAGTGCAGTGCAAAAAATAACAATTAGATATTATGCACACAATACTGCATACACCTAAACCAGAATTATTGTTAGTAAAATATGCCAAAAGTGGAATATCATTGATAAGGATATTCAAGTAATTCATAATTAAGTTTTATCGCTGAAACAACGATATAATTATATAATTGCTAATTCCGGTGAAATTACCAAATATTAACAAATGTATTAAAAAATTAATGAAAAATAAAACATTATTGATTAACAATATATGGACAAGTGAGAAAAGGCCGGAGATGCTGGAAACTTTAAAATCTGGACGGCTGTAAGAGGTTTTCTGTTAATCAGATTTATTGAAGCAATTCTCGGGCCAAACATTTATGCAGTGCTTATTGACATCAATGGCTTTGGATTTTATCTGTTCGTCTGTTTGTTTCTAAACAACAACTGTTAAGACATAAATGTACTAAAAGAACAAAACAACTCTTTTACTCTAACATTAAGAGTATAACAAAACATAAGTAAAGCACAAAAAAAATTATACATAAGTTCTCTAATTCTCAATTTGACTCCTGATTAAAGTCAATGTATAGTAACAAATCTTAATTAATGTATAAAATTATAATATAAACTGTAAATAACTTAATGTATTATATGATAAATATTAATAATTAATAGTATTGTTGACTAAAATATATAATGAGTTAAACAGACAAATAAGAACTTTTATTAATTGTTATATTAAATCCAAATATCAATTAATTCGCTGTATTTGGGGCTCAAATGCGAATTAAAAGGTATTTGATTTGTATTTTTTATTCGTTATATTTTTGTTGATTTTATTGAAGTTATGATTAAATGTCTTATTTTAAAATATATACCGATTCTATATTTTATTTCACAAGTTTTTTTTGAATAAAATTTTAAGTAAACTAATTAATTAAAATGTTTTCACTAATCTCTAATCGTTAACACAGGTCAGGGATGGTTAAGCCCGGAATAGCCGGCATAGCTCTTTCTTTGATTTTGACCGATCCCCCCCCCCCTAGGGCGCCCCTCCATAACAATTTTTTAAAAACAACATCGAAGGAGTATTTAGAATATTTTGTGATTCTTAGAGAAATAACAGAATTTTGTCAAATTCTTTCTAAATTCGGTCAAATTCTGTTAAAATCTTGCGTTGAATTTCTTCATTTGTAATACAATTCTGCAATAGTTTGACCAGTGCAAATGCCCTCTCCTAGACTTCTGTGTCCAAAATTTGAATAAAGTGATAGCAAAGCCAGAAATGCCCTCATAGCTTCGCTAAAAACCAGTAAGCCCCTTGAAATTTTATCCTTTGTTCAATCCCTCGCAAGATTCAGATAGAAATCATCCTAATGCCAAATCATCTTCATCTTAAATAGTTTAAACTATTATTTAAATGCGCGGGAAATATATATAATTTCTAGAAAACTTAAGTGTCAAGTGTAAATGGGACTATTTGTTCTTACTTTTATGGAGAAAATTCTTAGTTCCCGAAAGGATATTCCCTGCACATCTCTGCTATATTATCATCTTTGCAATTCGAGTGATTCTGAATATTTTATATGGTTTGACTCAACTGATATGGAAATGTATAGACTTGAAGAACCAAGGTATACTGATGTTGTAAAAATAGATTAATTGACGGAACTTTCCTCGAGATTTTTCTCCTATTGCAGAAAGAGTTGTATTAGACATTTGCCATAACTCAGTGCAATGTATGGCAATTTTTAAATATAATTTATAAACAAAATTTATTAAATATCGCTTAATCAGCAATAGTTTAAGAACATCTCATTAATCAATGCTAATAAGAAATATTTTTAATATTAACACATAGGTTGCAGTATATGCCTATAAATTGGATTCTGATTTGAACATTCATTGTCTCATGTGTCCAAAAAAATGAAGGAAAACATGCCTTAATTTTATATCCTTCGCATCTTTTAAAAGAGATAAGCTTTTTTCTTTCCATTTGTGTGCACTAACAAGGAGTGGATTCTAAATTTTTGATCAACTTTTTTAGTTATTTCAAGTATTTTCTTCTAAATTGTGTACTGGTACTTATTTAAATAAAAATTTGTGCCAATGGCAATGTTAAAGGGGTTTGTGGAGGTACAACATTTGGAAAGTTGAATTTATCATGCCTCTTTTACACTGATCCAAGAGTTCAATTGTCACAATATTCATAATTTTGTAAACGTCTCTTCACGGAGCACCTAATTATGACCTAACCATTCTTCTGCAGTAAATGGCCAGGGCCGACCTGATCCCGACGGTAATGGCCAGTAATGGTCAGTGTGTCATATATGGTTGAACTCGTATTTGTAAGTGGTTCACAAAAATATATACAGTATATTGTGATAGTTAAACTCTTGGATTAGCTTAAAAGATGCATTATAAATTCAAGTTTCCTTACTTATACACCCCCACAAACCCCCTTAACATTGCCATTGGCACAAATTTTTAATTAAACAATTATCAGAGTACATTTTAGAAGAGATTAAGCGAAAGAATTAAAAAATTTGGTCAAAAATTTAGAATCCACTCCTTGTAAGTTCTAATAGAATAGCGTAGAGTTACTGTAGCTGAAGGATTAGCCCTCAGGTTATTATGGAATGAATAAATTGAATGATTTGTTAGTTAATAAATGAATCGTGTTAGTTTTGGATAAAACATTTTCTTGTTAAGAGTTGTAATTTATTGTCTATAAAACAATACCATCCTTGAGCTTTACTATAATGATTTTGCTACTCTTGTTATCAATTTTAATATTTCACGTTAATTAAAATCCGTTCGGCTGATTAACAATAAACTAGTAATTTTATTGCTGTATTTTACTTTGTAAAAAAATTAATAACATTAATTTTTTAACCAGGCACTACCTTAACTCTAACAAAGTTTGATGATCAATTAACACACTCATAATTAAACTACCTGTAGTAATTAGATAATTCAGTTTAACAAATAATTTGTTTTAAATCATCAATTTATTTAAATTAAATTTTAGCGTTAATTGTTAAGCAATAAAAGTAGTAATGAATAAATAGTAAAAATAAATGCTTATTATATATCCTTATTATATATCAAATTAAATCAAATGTTAATTATAATTATCATATTTTCACAAAATGCGAAAATATTTTGGTTTTACTTGAAATCATTAACTAAAAGGATATTTTTAATTAGTTTTAAAAATCATAATTTCTTTCATAGTTTAAAAGTTTAGTAAAGTTAAGTAAATATTTGAAAATATTATTCTGATAATTATTAATACATAATACTTGAGCAATGAATTTAAAGAATATGTTGAACAAAAGTACTAATTCACCTGAATATAAAAATGCGAGAAATGGCGAGCAGATATGAGCAAGTTCAAATCATTGGATTGCCAATAAGCTAAAACCTATTCAACGATTTAAACTCACTTTGCTTGCCATTTCTGGTAATTCTACATTGAAGTGATTAATTAACATTATCAAGTCTCTTTTATTAAATTTATATTCTTAAATAAGTTCTTATAAATTCACTGATATTTAATTATTCATCCACTTCACCTTAGTTTACCGAATGCATATGAACCAGAACAGATGGTTTTGTATTTGAGACAAAAACAATTAATAATTTAATAAAACAAGTGTTTCTCAAAAGCACATCTCTATTGTTTACTCCAGTGATATCCAACTCCTTTAAAT
>JAQFXN010002625.1:0-12288 GCA_034693365.1 Liacarus xylariae
TTAGTATTAATCGTGAAATGACTGCAACTCTTTTGACAAATATCTGTAATTCTATTCAACAATACATTGGTTTTAAAAATTTTAAAACAATAATTTTGAAAATATCTTATTCTTCACTTTTAAATTCACAACAATACAACTCCCCTCCCGTTATAACCCTAGCAATGATGAATATCGAAAATCATGCTGCTGATTAACAATTTGTCACCAAAATATTAGCAAGATTAAAACATTGTTTCATGAAATATATAGTTTGATAACAAGCCAAGGCTATAAATTGGTCATACGCTGATAATGCACAAGCATTTAAAACAGGTTGACACCCCCTGACTTGCTCGCCTTTGCCCATCCGTCAATATAAACGCTTTACAATTTATTTCTGCACACATACTAAACTATTTCTTGGTGTATTAGCTTAATGTTTTTATATTGAACTATCTGTTACAGAGAGCTTAATCTCAATATCAAATAATTTTGAAATAAAATTTTGTTATAATGAGTTTCTTTCCAATTACTCAGCTCTCATTTCTAACAAAAAATTAGGTGTAGTTCACAGATTAATCAAATATAAAAACATTAAAAAGTAAACTAAGAGATTGTATACTATGTGTGCAGAAATAAGATGTAAAGAGATATTGAGATTTGGATAATTAGTGTACAGAATATTTGCAAAATAGTCTCAATTTACAAAATGATGACTGCACAAAATATTCTCACTTCTATTAATGCTTGGTCAAATGTGAAGCTATTACCCTTGGATTCTTTACAAATCATGTTCTCAATCAAGTGTTTACACTTTCAGAGACCGAACTCTTCTCCGTATATCTAATAATCAAATTCTCTTTCAATGCAATCATCAATTCGTTGTGATCCCAACCCATGTCTGCGCCCGCGAACGGCAAATCATAGAAAAGCATTTCATACAAAAACAATGGCTAAACTATAGATATCCGTCTTTAAGGCGTCATATCTGATGCTCTTGTCTGACATGAGTTCGGGAGCCATATATACCTGCGATCCCTTGTGTGACAGACGAATGGCTTTATTGTCTTCAATTGTAGCCATTTTGGAGAAACCAAAGTCTATGTATTTAATCACTAGGGCATTGTAAAAGACCTATTTTGCCTATATTTCAATAGTTTAAAAGAGATTTATTTATAATTTAAGACTTAGTGGTAAATTAAAAATATATATAAATTAATCAAATCTAAGCGCTTTCGATCTAAAAAGATCTTCTTCAGGGATATTATGATTTCAGTAGTTATTTCAATAGTTATTAGCTTGCTACCCATCGTGTAGTGTTTACCTAACCTAACTAATATTTTCTAAAGTATTGTTTATCAAAAATAACTTTTTAAATTCCATTATCTTGTAAAAATTCAAATTTTATGAATGAGGAAGGTGGTATTTTCAATTTTTATATATTTCAACAATAGTGATGGAATTTAAAAATAGAAGAGTAACACTTTATTTTGATATATGAACCATAAAAATCTAATTACTAGAAAGAAGTATTAGAAAATCTGTCTTGAATCTGATCAATTGAACATATTGTTGTAACTGAACTAAACTCAAAATTTTGGAGTGGTTCCCATTGAGGTTCTTGAGGCTCCTGTGGTCAGACGCAATATTTTTAGAATCGATTGATTGTAAAATATTGTAAACCCATTCCCTATCCTATTCCCATCACTCAAATATTGACGCAAAATTTTCCCAATGTGATTATATTCGGTTTCACCCTTACCCATGCGAAGGATAACCCATATTTTAATTGATAATAAATAAACTAATACGAGCTCATATTAATGGTTATTCATTTCTTTTTTGGTTTGTTTAAGTTTTCAATTGTTTAAAAAAATTTTATTGACTTAAATTAAAATATTATTTACATTTAGAAAATTATATGTTTTCTCGATTTATGAGATTTTGTATTCAACAGATCATAGATTCAGAAGTTGACTAAAAACTTAGAAAATCATTAAAATATAAACAAACAAAATACAAATAAATTAAATTTTTGTTCCGAATCTTTTTATATGAATTGAATTTTAAAAATTAAAAAAATAATATTCGCTCATAATATATGATATATTTTAATAATTAAGTATAAATTAGATAATTATAGAAATGATTTCGATTCGATTAATTTCAGGAATCACCAAGCTCCAATGTTGGACAATAGATATGGGTAATGGGTAGGCATAAAAAAAACGTTTCTAATGTATAAAAACTAAATTTTATAATTAAAAAAGTTTTTTAAAGACTAATGTTAACTTAGTTAGCTAACAATCTAGCATGTTTATGGCTATTTTGCAACATTCTCGAGCTTTAATGACAGAGGTAAGTTGTCTACACTCTTATGATGACCCTGATTATATTAATCAAACAATACTAATGTAATTACAAATAAGATTAGGCGAACGAATTGGCCCTGTATTGGTGGTCTGTGTTTGTGTACTCGTGTGCGTCCATCACATTAACATTTTCACCAAACAGTACACCTCTTCTTAGGGTTTGGATTCATATCAGTTCCCGGTTTACAATTGAAACTTTGCGAAAATTCTTTAAAATTACTTAAGGCTACGTTCACTCTATATTAGAGAATGAATAAAAACATTTATCAAAAATTAATTCCAATCAATAAGAATAACAATAAATACCAAACAAATGCTAAATAAGGATCACATCATTTAAATACTTTGTAAAGACATGATAAGTAAAAGCATAACATTCTAATTGTAAGGAACTTAGCATGTTAAAAAGTTTCAGTGATAAAATTATGTCAATAAACATTTTCAAACCATGCTACTTTATTTCAATTATTTCTAACCAGATAAATTATTTGAATAGTAGAATTTGTTTGAATTTACTATTTGTTAATTCTTATCTAATACTATATCAGTTAATAATTAGGAATTGATTCGATACACAAACCTGGCTTGAGATGGACTGTGAGTGTCCGTATCTAATCTGGTTTTGAACATTTCAGGGGATGACTTACTGCACCAATTCTGTTGAATATAAAATTCAAATATGTTTTATATCTCTTATTACATTCGACTTTACAGTACGGCTATGCTCTCACATCTCAGCATTGAGGCTAAACAAGACATACGAAACGGAACGGAACTAAATGAGCAGTGATTCACATCGACTTATATTTAGTGTAGTTCGGGTTCGGGCAGATGAAATTTTAAAAATCGGCGGGCATTTCCGGACAGGTGTATTCTGCAATCGTCAATTTATTACAGAATTTAATTTAAAATGACGTAATTTAACAAAATTTTGAATAATTCTGCAAAATTTAACAGAATTAAAGCAAGATATAATGTTTTCTGTAAGAATCTACCACAAACCTGACTAAATATAGAAAGAATGTGAAAAAATTCTGTTATTTATCTAAAAATTTAAATATAATTTTACAGAATATTGCAAAAACTAAGCCTTCGGAACCATTTACTTAAAATTGGTACAAGGAAAATTAAAAATTCCTTGTTTTTTCTTCATCACAGAGGTGATAATCTGATAATTTTTCGGGGACAGAGGGTTTATTGACTATACCCATATTGCACATCCCTATTAAACTGAATTCTATTTCTAGTTTGAAATAAATGATAGAATATATCAGAATAAAGAATAGTATCTTAATATATGTTTAATTATTAATTTTCAAGTAATAATAACTGTTCACTATAGTTATGCATTTTATACTAAAAGAATTGATAATAATTGCACTATCTAAACAACTTTTAATCTAATTTCCGGGCATTGCCCGAATCCGAACTACTCTACTTATATTATACAATACATGTATTATAGAAACAAAAATCAATTGGTTTGCAGACATTTGTTTTCAGTTCATAGCTTTTCATCCTGTATTTCGATATACAGTCACCACAGGAACTGTGAGTTGAGTGGACATTAACCAGAAACACAACATGTCATAGCATAGCCGTTATGTAAAGTTCGATGTTATTCAATGACAAACCATTGCAGCGCTTATCCAAAACAATTGTTTTGGTGTATATTTAAGTCCTGGCAGTTGTAATTCGGGACCAAATTTGTCAATATATTTATGGTAAGCATTATAGGCCTCTTTGAGTGCCCCGTTGTCGGCGATGTTCTCTTTGAGGGTCAGATCGCCATTAATTCTGAGCCCATTATGCAATTCATAATTGCTGTACTGTTTTATCATACACTGAGCCTTCGAGTTGTAGTGACTTCGCGTCTCATTCTTCCACCAATTCCTTGCATTTCCTAAATATTTACAAATATATTATAATTTCTAAAATTTTATATAATTTTCGACATAATTACCGATTTCATCGAATTGTGCCCCAACATTGTCTGCAACAGAATATAAGTATACAATCATTCGGTATTTATTCTATAAAATTAATATCAATTTATAGATTCAATTCATACCGAATGCGTGAGTAATTTCGTGACCAATAATATAACCAATTGTTCCAAAATTCATATACTGTGGTCTGTCATTATCGAAGAATACGTCCCTTAATATTCCGGCGGGTATTACAATAGAATTGGCCTGGGACCAATAAAAGGCATTCACATTGGCTGAATTGGCAAAGTTTTTCCAACTATTTTCAAATTTAGTAATTTTAATCAATAAATTTTTGAATCACCAAAAAAAGTAAACTCAGTTTTGATCAAAGATTAAAAAACTTTTCTTTTGTTTTTACGTATTTTTTTTAATGATTGTTAATATTTTAATAGTCTTACGATATTCTAAATATTTAGCATGCTAGATTTTCCTTAAAGATAAGTATTGTTGAACTATTTATAACAAGAAGGAAATTTATGAAGCTTAAATATCTTCTATTTAAAAATTAGTATAGATCTAAGATTTCCGAAAATTTTTAGGGCATTCATTAGGCTTAATGTTATTTATGTGGTTTAGTAACCGAATTACAACAGAAAATAATCTAAATTTTAAATAATTTATTCTGTGATTCCTGTAGAAGTGAAGTCTGAAAAATTGTGGGAAGGGTCCAAATAAGGGAAACAGCTGCTTTTTCTCAATATTCCAGGGGTACATTTTGATTATTTTCAAAATCAGGGAGTATTTTGTCTATAAACCCACTCCTTGGCCATCCATGACTAGTCTATGTAGTACTTAATGAACCGATAATATTATACTATAATAATAGATGAGTTCATATGATTGTATATTGTACTCTATGTGTGTCTATACTCTTCCCATTCATTCCCAGACATTCACTTGAGTTTAATTCAAGAATAAATAAATATATTGTCTCACTCTTGAGGGTCGTTAACACTTCTGAGTTTTTCGAAGTCTCGTCTTTGGGCCCAATTCCTCAAACGTCTAATATTCAGATCAAAGTTATTATCCGTCAAATTGAGCTTAAAATTAAATTTTAAATAAATTAAATATAAAAAACGATTTAAAGAATTTAAAAAAGCTCACAGTCTTGTAGTGGTCATTAACCAGAGAATCGTTTGCTAATTGATTCGGATAACCGACCACTGCTTTCATCATTTGGGACTTCAAGAATGCATTTTGTTTGGTCTCGTCGTCCATCCAATCATTTTTATGTAGTATTTCATCGAATTCTGTTCTCAAATAATTAACCATTTCTGAGGCCTTGAATGCAATCATTTTTAATGTTAATAAATGAGAATTTTGTATTTACTTTATTTGTCTCAAAACATACTTTCTCTTTAAGAGTACTATTAAAGTGATGTTTGGTATAAAGCGATGATAAGGCCATCGATAGACTGCCTGTCAATTGGGACAGACATGTCTTCCATCGGGCAATTTTTTCAGTTATGCCATAAAGATGTTTATGTAAATTGTCTCTCATGTCTCGCATTTCTTTACTACCGGTGGACAGGGCTTGAAGTGCTAATCGCCATAACATATAATTTGCTAAAAGTCTTTAAAATTAAAATATTTTAGAAATAAGTTATTTTGATAATTAAGATTAGAGCTACTGAACCCTTACCCCACTCCCCACCATTCTTCTAACAAAATAGTTGTGATAATAAAAAAAATAGAGTTTTTGAAGCTCCCCCTCCTACACCTTCTGCTGAATCTTCGAATTCTAATTAAAAAATTATAATACCTTGCATTGTTTCTAGAAAGCAGACTTCATCAAGATCTTCCTGTCCTAACAGACTTTAACTACCTTAAAGTTCTAAAATGTTAAGAATTATAGTCATTTGTAAAAATCACCTATTCTATTAAATTTTGTTCGTTCATCGACTCATAGGAAACATTGGCAAAAAGTAAAACTATAATCTATTAATATTTTTGTTAAACTTTTCTTCATATCCACGTCTTTTAATTATAATTACATGAATTTTGTAAATTATAATAATTAACTTTTATATAAAGAATAATACCTTTTCTCATTTTGATTAATATAACTAATAATGTAGTCAATGTGTCCCATATAGTGAAGATTGTCAACCATAACCAGCTCTTGAGGTGTTATACTTTCATCCAACTGTATAACTGCATTTGCAAATTTAACCCAGTCCTGACCCATTCGGGTTTGATTATTAGCTAATACTTCGGCCTAAAGTTTTTATTTTAAATTTTATTTTTCAAATAAATTATTTAAAATTGATATGAGCTCTAATAATAAGAGGAATTGTTTCAAATAAACTCTTTTGAATTATCGTTAATTCCTTTTACTTTTTTGTCGAGAATAAATGCACAGTTACTTACTTGATTGGCCACATCAACGAATGCCTTGAGGTGTAGATACCAGGACTGCTTCTTCTCGCCTAACGCTGGATCATGTGTTGCCTTAATTGAATAGAAATTATTCAAAACGTTTAGATTTGTTACTCAAGTGTTTAGTGAACATTATATGAAATTATATAAAATTATATAAAATTATATAGATTATTCTTTTATTTTTAATAAATAATAAGAGAATTATATGCAAATTTTGTTCATAATAGATTCAAAAATATAATACTATAATTTAAATAAATATTTTTTATTCGTAGATTAAGATAAAATAAAGTATATTCAAATTTTTAATATTTATATTAATTTAATGCTTCAATTGAATTGAATTGAAGTAATAAATAATAATAATAATTATTCATATAAGAGCCTAAATTAAATATAGCAAATAATATAGTTTATTAACAAAAGCTTTTATTTTAGAAATATGCGATTCCTTGCAAAAGTAATGTATCAATTAATGACTAGAGATTGCCAAAGTAAAGAATATCAAGTACCGTATAAACTTTATTTATACTTCATGATCCGCAAAAGTTGTAAATTATAGGGTGTCACAATTGGGCATCCGTATTTTCCAATTTCAGTAATCTGATTGGATTATAACTTCTCTTTGTCCAATCAGTTTGCAGCTACGGATGTCCGATTGTGACCACGTTTGCTGGTCATGATTTTCCCAAAATTTTTCCGAACTAAGGGAATGGACATAAACTCACCGGGAATCAACAAGATCTTTTCTGATAATAATATATCCATGGATTTATACTATGGCTGTATAATGAGGTATAGCTACGGTATATTTAAATCACGAAATAAAGGCTGTGAAATAATATGTAAACTAGATTGTTTAATGTGCAGCATTGTTTTGATTATCAATAATGTATTTTTTGAAATTACTACAAAATTGATTTAATACCAATTTATTAGAACATTTTTCAAAAAAATAATGTATTATCATCTCCTTGGTCACATCGTAGAAAATATTTTATGGATAATTTGCTTTTAAAAAGTTAGTAAATCGTTATAATTTTACTGAAACGACAATTCAATATTATATTCATTTAATTATTATATAAATGTTTAATATACCAGGGATATATCAGGGGTAGCCAAGAGTAGAGCCTAAATACCTCTCCTGACTGAGATTTTGCAAAATACCCCCATTTATACCCCTTGATTCGGCTGACCTTGGCTACCCCTGATATATATAAAAAGAAAAATGGAAAATCCAGTCTTTAATTAATATAATAATCAAAAGCTGAGTTGTCTATTATGCAAATGAAGTCAATTATATTTATAACAGTTTTTCAAACGACAGTTAAGTAATTAATAAAAGTTTAGTTTTTAATCGCTTAAAAAGGATAATAATATGTTTTAAACAACAAAAAATTCTTTTAACACATTTTTCTATTGTCTGCGAAATGACTTTAATTATTAATAGAATTAAAAAAAATAAATTTATTCATAAAAACCTTAGCAATTTGTGCCTCCAATTCAATCACTTCCCACATCTCTTCCTTGACTCGTGTCTTATTCTCGGCTCCCAATAGCATAGCCGTGTCCACCATTAATTGGTGGTAGACCTGCACTATTGAATTGTTTGGTGGAAGTGTTATGATCTGTCGGCGCAGACCCAGAGTTGCCTCATCTAACTGTTCCCATTCAGAGAATTGGTTTAAAATTTAATTTTGGTATTAATTTTCTTATGTTTAAGAAGAAAAAAATTTATAATTGAAATGATTTTCAGACAAAATGCTATTAAATTACTTACGAATAAAACTTTTTTAGTATTATTGAGAACATCAGCGATCACTTTGAATTGCACGAACATATCTGTTCTAAAGCCTATTTTCCTAATATTTTCCGTCACTTTAATCCAATCAAATGTCCTATTATTCCAATCATTGCCAACCACTACAGGCCAACCGCCCAAAGAATTTAATGCTTCACGTAATGGTTCCACACCATAGCTCTCTATAGCAGCTATACATTCAAAATCAAAGTGGAAGAAAGAAATATTATATCTTTGAAATCAATCTTGTGTTGAGTTAAAGCATTTCTAATCAGTGAAGATAGAAAAGAAAACTCATTCAAATAAATAAACAAAAATCTAAATTCATTTAATTAGTTGTGAAGAAATTAATTTTTAATTTTTAGTAATTAGAAAGAGAGCTAAAAATTTTAATATTAAACTTTTAACAAATTGCTATAATTATATAAATTATATTCAGATAAGATATATTATATTGTATATAAAAAATACCCTTACACAAATTCATGCATGACTTATACATGTTCCTCATCGTCACAATCGCTGGCATCGATTCATTTGACTTCTCCACTAAATCTGTTAATTAAATGTTAAATGAATAAAAAAAATATATTATTAATTTGGTTAAAACAAATCTTTTCTTTGTATTTTAGTATTGACAAGAACAAATGTCTTATTTTAATTAAATCATTTTCTTTGTATTAAATAAATTATATTGCTAAAGTGTCAATGCTAGTTTGCTCAATTAAGCAAAGAAAATCGACAAAAACAATAATTACAGTCTTTTTGAGTGTAATCTATATCCTTAAAGTAATACATATTAGGTTTAGAATTTGTTTTAATAGAATATGCAAGAAATCAAACCAACAATGAAGATATTGAACTTAGAGCTATTGAATTCTTTTTAATTAAAGGCACTAGGGCAGCTCCGTCAATTCGAATCACCTTACCAAGTTCAAATCTACAACAGACATACAATAAGAAAAGAGCAAATAATAGATGCGGTGTAATTCAGTGATATGCTAATTTGCACTGTCAGGATATGCACTTGCTAATAATGTTTATCTCTTAAACACTGCTACATCGCTTACAGTACAACTACTAATAAATATTTAAACTTTAAAAACCTCTAAATACTTCTAAAATTTCTTCGTAATCCAGGGATAGGGAAAGGGGTACAGCCCGAGATAATCTCCCTGTAATTTTAACCTCTCGAAAAGTATCCCTTCCCATTGCAGATTCTTAAAATAATAAAGTTGTAAAATTCTGTTAAATTCTTACAGAATTAGTCGAAATTCTGTTAAATTACGTTATTCTTAATTTATTCAGTTTACCCGGTACCGAATTTTTGAACACAAATTTAATCAGAAACCGTTTCTTAAAGCTACGTTAGAGATATGAATATTGTGCCTTGCCCAGATAGGTTAATTTTAATCACAATACTTAGTGAATAACTATAGTGTTCCTAATTAACCTAACAATGTCTTTCTCTTTGAGTAACATTTTCTAAGCAAAATTGCCAAATTCTGTTCAATGCTATATAGAAAACATTCGATTCAATAGAATACTGTGAATACCGACTTGGATCATTAGACCAAAATTTCGAGATAACTTGCTTATCTTCATAATAGTTTTATTTATATAACATGTGAGATCATATAAAATCAAATGACATGAAATAATATTCAACAGGGCCAATCTGTAATATACACACACTATTCAATAACATATACAAATTCTACTTCACGCGCAACAATAGCTATTGGCTTTAATATTTTCTAAATCTCTATTCATTCTGTTTGAGCAGTTTTATTCGACAATTTAATAAATACCTTTTAATTGTATGTCTAATCGTTCTCTTGATTGTTCAAATATAGACATGTGTCCCGTTTCATCAGGTATTGTAGTGGTTCGTATCCAACCCCCACAAGCAAATTTATAAAAGTTATCGCATGGTGAAACACTCTCATCAATTAAATTTATTATATCGGAAGCTATAATGAAATTGAATCAAATAAATATGAGAATTCGAAATAATTCAATTAAATATTAAATTGTTTTATACTTTTAAATAATTTTTTAATAAACCGATAATATTTATTTCATTGAAATAGCCCAGAACCAATTCGGATTTTAAACTTTCTACATTAAACTTAATTTAAACCTGTAAGAAAGGTGTTGTCCAATTTTCCAATAATAATAATTCGACTTTAATCAAACTTATATGGATTTTTAACAGGGATGTCCAGACTTGAAAATTTCAGAGGGGGTATTTTTTCTGCGAGAACATAGGGTGAGTCCTGGGGATGGCAAAATGGTGGATTTTGCCAATTCTGGCTAGAGGGTCGAGGATGTTCAAAAAAGTTTTATTTTGACTATTAAATGTAATAAACACGCTTATAATTAATTTATTTAGTGATTTTTAATACATACATGTTGCAAAACAGTAAAATACTAATTTCGCAAAATATTTTGAAAACGGCGCCGTTTCCTAAAATCTTGTATAAGGGGGGTACCTCGGGGAGAGCAATAGGGGTATCCGGTCAAAATGCCAGTGGATTTTCCGGGTTGGAACCCCTCTGGACATCTCTGATTATTATGCATAAATATGTTAAACAATGATATATAAATTGTTGATATATCTATAATAATTAATTATATTAATGCGTTACCAAATAAATTTAATTTGAATTTTGTTTATAAAAACTAACATTGTGATATTTCCAGTTGCTATAATAAAAATTATATGCTGGATTGTTTACAATTCATCATCCTGCTTTAGTGTGAGTATGTTTAAAAATATACACGTGTCATACTCAGAAAAATCATTTAATTTATGTATTTGTTGCAATGCTCTAAAGTTCATGGATGTATTTTTAAAAAATTCATTAAAATCCAATGGTCAAATAAAATAATAGATTAAAAACTTTAACCAGTTTGCTTTGTGAAATATTTATAGGAGTAGGGATGGCCAAAGAGCTTAAAGTCAGGGGGTATAAGAGTATCAAAGTCACAGGGGGTTCAGGAGGGGATGCTCTGCAATAGTCAACTTCTTGCCGAATTTAACAAAGTTTGTTAAAATTCAGCCAAAATATGAATTCTGTAAGAATTTATCAGAATTAGACTAAATTTAGCAAGAATTTTTCTAAAAATTTCAAAGAATATTCTAAAAACTGAGCCTTCGGAGCCGTTTTCTCAAAATTTCTAAGAGGGGTCCTAGTTTCCTAGTTTATTCATCTTCACAGGGGGAAACGAGGTATTTTGGCTTTACCCCCATTGGCGATCCCTAATACAGAGCATGTAAAAATACAAAAGTATTTTGATCAAGGATTCCAGGAAAATGCCTATGATGAACTGCCCGCGCTTAAGTCAGATAACCCTCTAATATAATATCAGTCATATTATATATATTGTTACTAATATGCTATTGATTTTAATCCTTAATACGTATTCATATTAAGAAATTAAACTATTAGTTTACCTTTTTCTCTAACATTAATAATTGTATTTTCAAATCATTATAGTTTTCTCTATAAAGTCTTAAAACGATTAATAGTTAAGATTTCAGTGAAATTTCAAACAGAGATTTCTCTTTACCCTAAGAGCATATAATTGGAAGACTTGATTTTTATATATTAACAGAATATCTCGTATTTGGAATTTAATATATTTGAAAACCTATAATAAGTTTCTTGTTAAATATGTTTTTATTCGCAAAATTTTAGGGATATATCTGATTGGTTATCTCTGATATATTTCGATAATTTGTAAATATTAT
>JAQFXN010002626.1:0-12288 GCA_034693365.1 Liacarus xylariae
AAATGTGGGGCTTTCGACAAAAGAGTTCAATCAATTAATTGTCGATACTTTTAATACTATATCTGAAGAATATTGGTGTAAATGTTGCCGACATTTAGTTAAAGTTGAAACGGAATTTCGAGAAAAAGATTCTCAAAATATTTAAAGTTAAAATGAGTGCAATAATGTAATATTAAATAACACTAAATCTAATCAATCGATAAAAACTACAACTATTGAAATAGTATTTTTATAATTACATTAAATAATTTCAATTTGAATAAAAAACTTTTGTTAAACTTTGAAGTGAATAATAATTCTTTTGAATGAATCGTAATTTCTGTATAGTTTTTAAATGTTTTTTTCAACTCATTAAGTAATGCATAGCTGGCGTTCAAATAGGGTGTCAATTAATAAAAAACTAACTTTAATTATTAATTTTTTCATATAATATATAAGTCGCCGATATATTGACCAATATATCAAGCATTCATCAAACGTTTAATACCATGTTTCCAATGTTGTCTACGAGAGATATTCGGTTTTCCAATAGATTTGATTCCATTTTACCACAACCTTCTAAAATAGAAACTAATATTGAAAAACAGCTATAATTTTGCTGAAAAATGTCTCATTTCATCAATTCCGGGTAAATTTCTATAGAATTCCAAAACTCTAATAAATCCTAAAATCGTATCAAATAATTCCTTGTATAGTTTTAAGCTTTTGTTAAATTCTTGTCCTTGGAAATGGAAGTAAATAAATATAATTACCAATCAAACAATTTCTATCTATAGACTAATACAATTCAATATGATCTGTCATACGCACAAGATATTAAATGCCTCTTGTAACAAATAACAGAAGATACATAATTGATTAAATGCAATAAGTGAAGAAATGTGATTGGCCTGTGGAAGTAATTGGAGATAATGAGAATACCCATTATGATTGCAGATGATGAAAAGGAATCATGATCAACAGCTTTGAATTTATCTGTTATCCTCAACAATGCATTTAAAATTGGATTTTTAAATCTCAAATATTCGATTTTGACCGGTCCCATCAGAAAGAGGATATAAAATACCACATAAATTCACATGGAACAATATTTCTATCTATTATGGTTTATGTTTTAAAAGTATATTCTCGATGATAACAGCGAAATTCAAAGCTGTTGATCATGATTATATCATAGTATTTATTTAAAATATTTATAATAAAATTTCTTTTTACATTTACCAAAAAATTAAAGATGTGCTATTGGTTGTCATAAATTGAGTTGATAAGATTTAAATTTTAATAACCACATAGTTGTATTGTTTCATATTTTGGTGTTGCATATTATGGACTTTATTTAATATTTATTTTAAATATAAACTAAAATTGAAACATAATAAAAATTTACTAAAATCTTTAAACAAGAATGACTATTGATATATATAACTCCCCTTTCCTAGTAAAATATTTACCGCTTCCATCCTATAGAAATATAATTAGTTTTCATTGAATTACAGGTTATCATCCAATAGATATGTAATAGATTCCCTTGTATTGGGCGTTCCTATCACATAGATTGCTATGCATTTTACGTTCCAATTTCATAGAATTGCAATAGATTCCCATACAATGGAATATTTTTTCCTTTTGGTATAGTCGTGATAGTCGAATACAGTACGTCAAGTGCTTGAAAAACTTCATCCCACTACTCGAACAAATGACTGCTCATTGCTAGCAGTTATGTGAGAACAACTGAAAGCTAAATTAGTGAAGAGTCTAAATAAATAGATCCCCTTATTGGGCTCTAACAACCGACCTTCAAAAAATATAGCGGCGACAATGCCTACTGAAATAATATGCTCTCAAATGATCTCAAATATTTATACTTTGGTTCTAAAAATAAGTCTTAAAGATCTTAAAATTCAAAAAATATCAATAAATAATTTATTTAAAATTTTTAACACTTTTACTGCTATATAAATCAGAGTCAATATATTCTTTGTTAAAAGAGCTACATTTATAATGTTCTTTTTGGAAATATTTACGTGTTTAGTTTTGAAAATACTACACAGGATTTCTTTTTCAAACATTTAAATAAAATTAATATTGTCTCTAAGAGTTTAATGGGTATTAATAATTTAGACTTTGTGCCAAACAAAATAAACCTGTTTATCGAGTAATTTCTGAAATTTTTAAATATATTATTAATTTTTAACCAATGATATCTATTTATCTATATTTTCAAGTACTCTCTTCAATCTGGCACAATATTTTAGAATATCGTCGTTTTCATTTAGATAAGATAAATATAATATTCCTAAATATTTATAATAGCAAATTGCAATATAGCTCATTCTAATGAATATTAATAAATCAACTTTAAGTTTAGTACGAAATCCTTAAATAATTTTAATTTTATTTTCTACAAATCGAATCAATTTAACTCATTTCACATTTCAAATGACAATCAAATTGTTTGCACTTGTATGTTTAACAAGAAACTTTATTTAATTTTATTAAATATTATTACAAGAAGAAAATAACAAATGAGAATAAATACATTTAAATCAATTCAATTATAAACTATTGGCATGCGTTCAACAAAAGTTGGTTTCCATAGAAAGATTTTATATATTATTATAATTAAAAATATAAAAGATTTAAACATAATTTTCAGTTTTACTAAAACGACAAATCAAATAATAGTTACTAAAATAGTTGCGAGGAATTAATTTTTTATTTCGAAAATTAAATCTATGAGCAAATTAAACAATTTTTATTGCCAAGTACAAATATATACAGTTTATTAAAACAAATATAATATTATAATCTGAATGCAAGCAGTTTTATATTAAAAGTTTAATTCATTTATAAACATGTTTTTCTTATGACTAAACTAAACGGGTTTACTCTTAGGCTATTCATTAAGTTCTTATTTAACAATTGAGATAACATTTTTAATCTCATCTCTATTTTCTAATAATAGAGTTACATAACTCCTACAGTGGTTTAACATCTGAAGGAATCGCTGTTGGTTTCAACTGATAGGTGCCATTCAAGTGAATTGGTATATAATGGCGTTCAATATATTGCGTCAATTCATCCCTATTAACAAACTTAACCGAACTCTTCAACTGTTGGTTCATAAAAGCGAGAATCAGTTTTGAGATCGCGGTTAGAATCCAAGGCATTTCAATAATTATCATATTCTTGGGTCCCAATGGATAATAGGACTGAAGTACTTCAACTACAAAGTATGCGTATTCCTGTTCAACATTGGACAGACCGGCACCTTTGAAATCAGCCCCTATAGTCCAACCCCCGTGTGTTGTCTGTCTGTCCAGTTTCTCGAACTGATAGACAGTGAATTGCCGTAAAAGTTCTCCCAATGCTGTTGACTTGTAGTAGCGTTTCATTTCATACCAAAGCACTGGACGACACTCTTTGTCTTTACTGAAGACAGAATACAAACCAATTTTGTAGATCTCTTCGGGAAAGTAGTCATCAGTGAAATCGTTGACACCGTATGTCTTCCGCCATAGCATTGCTTTTATCAATGCCTTTAATGCCTCGTCTTCTGATTTAGTGGTCAATACAAAGCGCTCGATAGCCCAGTCCTGGGTCTGCACTCGTTCCACATCTGACGGATGAAATACTTGACAATTGTCTTTAGCCATATTCACAAAGTTATGTCTAATTCTAGCAATAATTTCCTGATTATTTGCCATTTTTGTGAATATCTATTCAATAATAAATATTTGTTAAATTCAGAAAATCACTGGATTTCGAATCAATTAAAAGTGTTTATTCACTGGAATTAATCAAATTGATCTTTATTAATTTTTTACTATATTAAAATAAAATAGGTTCTTTAAAGAAATAATAATGTCAATAATACTATTAATAACGAATACATTTATTCAATTACTAATTTATTACTTTGATATAATTTAGTTTTAAAGAATGGAATATAATTTAATTATAAAGAAAATGATTCCACACCAAATATTTTAAAAACGAATTTTTTTCTATCAAACTTAATTTTACCCATAATAGAAATAAAGAAAGGGAGCATGCGCCAAAGAAAATATTGTAGATAATATATAATATTGAAAAAGTTTGATTGCTGTAACCATATCTACATGATCAAGGCAAATTTAAAAAATGAGGTTCAATGTGCAGCTATTTCTAAAATATGCGCGGGTAAAAACATGATTACCAATAGAGAAGGACAATCAACCACATATGGGCATGACCAAATCATCAACCTGAATACACTAACCAAATTGGGCAACATTAGACTAACTTGTTAATTTAGAATTTTAACAATCTTATGAATCTCTATTAAATTGATAAACAAATGCAAATGAAATTAATTTTTAATATTTTTAACTTTAATATTAATTTTTTGTAACACATTGTTTGCACAATAAATATAATGTTTTGGAAATTCGAAAGTGACCTCGAGTGCCACCTTTCCATTCAATTATATCCTATATTTTGAAACGTTTTCCGCTCCTGGGTGTTGACTTTCAAACGACCCTTCGAACCACCCGTCCAACTATAGCCGGTTAAGTGGTGTTAAGTGGTAGTGTGCGGACGCTAAGGCAGTGAAAAGACTTCTTATGTCTGCTAATCAGCCACAGGAGAACCTCTCTCTCTCTCTCTCTCTCTCTCTCTCTCTCTCTCTGCCGTTATAACTCTGTCTCTTATTAATAACTTAATTTATTTACTACTCAATGACTCTCAGGATGATTTGTATATTGAAAATAACTGTTACTTCATTTTTCCGAATTTAGCTTAAATCTAATAATACAATTAGTGTGAATAAAATAATCTATCAGTTTGATCGGACAGTTTCCTATAGTCATCAAAAGTGAGGTTATTAAAGCTCAACTAGTATCTCTCAAGAGAGCACGGCAACACCAAGATCGAAGATAAACCAACTCAACGTTCTAGTCTTCTGAACCTCACCTCATCACCTCGGTTCGCGTTAGAGCGCAAGCTCAGAGTCTGCTCAGAGGAATCTATGTTACACTAGAGTATTCTTAAATATGCATTGCTATATACAGTAGTTATTTAGCATCGAGTATTCGTAATTACTCAATGCTATATACAGTCGTTATTATATCTAACATAGAATGTTCACAATTACGCACCTCTATATACGATCGTTATGTTTGACTCAGAGTTCTCGTAGTTTCGTACTGCGAGTATTCTTAAATATGCACTGCAATATAAAGTGGTTATTTTTACATGTATTCTGAGTCAGTTTCGTACTGCTATATATTAGTTATCATATTCAGTACGGCCAGCTATTAGTGAGCTATTGTTAAACATGAAACTAAATTTTAAAACATTCCGCCGCATTTAGTATTCAATATCTGTTATAACATATATTAGCATGAGGTTTTGGTTAAAGCGGCTAACGGCTCTCCTGGCACTCTAAGGCCTTTGTCAACTTCCTGATCACATGGAGTGATAATCCAACATGCTTTGGCCCATCAACAGATCTAGCCACGCATAAGCTCAAAGGAAGTTAACACAGGGTTCTGACGTAAATACTATTGCGAATACTTAAAGATCTAATATTGATATCTAGCAATGTATAAGCGCTACAGTCGGTGATCTAGGCTGGCACAGGGGGATTTGGTTTGATTTAAATTAGGGTCGCAATATATGGAATATATTAAAATATTATAGACGTGAAAGAAATTAAACATTACTTTTGGCCAATATATGAAATTGAATGTTAATATCACTGTTTATTTGGAATATGAAAGAAACATCTATTCATTTATCACTGTTTGAAATCTAGTCATTTTGATTTTGATTAAAAACATTATTACCTAATAATAATGTAAATATAATTGAATGGAAAGGTTGCGCACCCGGCCACTTTCGAATTTTCAAAACTTTATTTATTTACATGTTGTTTTTATATTTAAATGATTTTTATATAAAAAGTGATATAAATCGGCTTCAAATTATATTTTACATTTAATGCGGAACTTTTTACCACATGAATGAATTCTCTTACATTGATCTGCTCTGCATTTTTCACATACAATATATTTCAATTGTTGAAAAATTAACGTGATTAATAAAGAAGCATATGTCCTGTCTACTTTTGAATTGATTGACAATTTGAAACTAAGATATATCTGTATATACTTAAGCATATTTATTATGAAATAGGAACTAGGAATAGTAAAAAGAGTCCATTAATTCTAGATCTTTAAAATTAGAAAACTACAATATTAATTCTCCCTTAAAAAATAAATAAAAAGATTAAACTTATAATGTGAAATTATATAGTTTATCAAGCTATATTTATTGTGAATCGCTTTAATCTATTTTAGACATTTTTCTTTTCCATCGATTTTTCAGAATTTTAAAAAATTTTTGTCAAATTTATCCCAAATGGAAATATTAATGTTAAATTCGTTCACATTTTAAAACTTTTTTGCTCCACTGGATGCTGACTATCAGACGCATCTTTGGACCCCAGTGTCACTCCGGTGAACGAATCTCAGTGCCGTCTTTCCCATTCGAAGCCGATTACATTGTGCGCATTCACATCATGTCGCCTCCGACTGTAAAAATGTCGGCATTACCATCTGCAGTAAGAGTGCTTCACTCGTTTCTGAGAGCCCTACGTTGTCTGCCGATACCACAGCTTATGAGCCGGAACTGAGTGTTTTGGCGAAATCACTATTACGTTTACGATCTCATGTCGTTTACAGAGTTCGCTCCACTCCGAGAATGGGACTCGAAGTGGAGAAAGAGTTAATAAATGCCAAATTATGAACGAATACCTCCCGTCCATCTCAAACAGACTGTCGGTTAAACACTTTACTGCCGACTATGTTGTGACTCAATATCTCACAACACGGAGGCTTCCGGCTTAACCTGCATCGCCTCCTTCTCACCGACTCGACAGAACGTTTACACAGTGTGTAAATTTTGCAGTTTAGCCGACACTGTGGGTCACCGACTATTTATGTGCGGATTGTTTGCAGTGCGCAGGGGTTCTATACTGAGATTGGCCGACCACTCTCGCCCACGTCTGCACCATTTGGTCGTTACGCCAGAGATGTTCTCCGCATTTCCATCGCTCACTAAAGACATTGAATCTTCATATTATACCGCCTATGGCGCCCACCTCGTGCCCACTGGCTCTCATCCATTTCATTAGGTCAGGTAGCACTGGCCACCACTTCATCTCTCATCGCATCTCTCATTTTTCGTTATTTTATATTACTTTAGAGTAAACATAAATTACCGAATAATTCATCGGCTTTTAGTCACTCTTCTCCGTTCACTGTTTGTAGGCCTCAATGGTCTCAAACCAGTGTATAAAATCAGTTTATTTATTGTTTTGATTTTATCGCAGGATATTCTGATTTTTGTATAATTTGTCGGCTTTTTAGTCACTTTTTAGTCACTGATTGAAGTGTTGACATCTAATAACTGTTATGATATGTGGGAATGGGCTTTTGGAAATGAAAGTAGAACTGGGAATAAGGTAGATATGTTGTTTAGATTAGGAGAGGGTGTAATGTGTGAAATATACTGCAATTTTTTGTATTTGTTTTATAATACTTCTAGCTATTCGATTTTGATGGTTTCTATATAATACTAAATTATTATCTGTCTTTAAATTTTAACACTGACCCCATTTCGATAATGTTAGTTTATAGTACCTAATTAAATGTTGATGTTGATATTTTCTACTATACACTGTAACCTATTAGTCATTTGAATTGAGGTTGTTTTTAAATTTTTTGAATAGTTTATAAAGTTTTGCTTTAATATGCATAAACAGAAATATGATCTACTTCATAAGTGTTTAGAGTTGCCGAAATAATTTTTTTATATCCTGTTATGTAATGATTTGTAGATTGGTAACCGCTCACACTCAAATTTGTCCACCTAATTTCATCTAATCGAGGTGAAGTCAAACATTAGCAAGTAAATTCGAATCTTTTATTCGAAGTCACAGCCCTTCGAGGAATTGTTAACGTATTGAGCAAATCTGATTACATCTAAATCATGAAATCGCACATAGGATGAGGTGAGATCGACCCGTCGGTCGAGGTTTAAGAGGATAGTTGTAATAACACTATTAAACAAATCTTTCACGTAAACGATTCAATTTGTATAAGAATTGCAATACAAATACATCGGTTTGTATATTCTGGGATAAACACTATAATTGTATCTTTAATTGATGGAAAATTAAAATGTCGTTTGTGTAGAAAATAAATCAAATGGTGGAATGGGTTGATCTCAGTTTTTTTTGTGATCAATTGGGAACTGATTTGGTGTACCATTTAGTCGATGAAGGATTAGTTGATGAAAGAGGGAAAGATATAAGAGCTCTTTGAAACACATGTTATATCCATTCATCAAATCTGATGTTCGCACTGGAGATGTAAAATGGATGAAAGAATAAATAAGTCAACAAGGTTAAGTGTTGAGTAATTTATTTGAGAACTTAATTACTTGCATTGTATGCATCAGTTATATTGCATTTCTTAATAAATTAATTAAGATTTCACAATCGTTATGCTTATCATATATATAGAAGTGTATATGGATTTATAGCTTTTGATAGAACCTAACAATATTTAATGTAAATAATTTTTATATTGATTACAAATTAAAAAAGATATTTGATTTAAAAACTTTGATTAATTTATGAATTGGTTTATTTACATTTGAAGTTTGTATACAGTCTTCCAGATTTTATTTTATCAGAGAAATGCTTGATTCTTACTCATTAGCTTTGAGTTTTTATATTTGATTAATTTTTTACCCAAAGATTAACATTAATATCAAATAATTTAAAATAAAAACTTTGATACAATGACTCTCTATGAGTGACTCGAATTGAATTAAAATTGATATTTTGTCTATCGGTCACTGATTAAACAAATATAAAATCTCAAAGCTAATGAGTGAGAATCAGGCATTTCTCTGGACCTTTTAAATTCTGGAAGACTGTATATCGAAGAAAATTAAATATTTTTTAAAATATTAACAATTTTATGAATATGACGTGATTGTAAAATAGACTATAATATTTAAAGATAAATAATAATTATTCTGCTCTGTTTTACTATAATGAGAGATAGTCTTGGTAACTATAATTAATGAATTTTTTGCCAGTCAATAATGAGTTATAATTAACATTAAAATAAATTAGCTTTTGTCGAATTGCGGAGGCATAGGTAAGTATTTCCTTAAAATTGTATTAAAAATATATAAAGTTACTATTAATTTTAATCATCTATTTTTTATAATAAAAATTTTATATTCAATTCAATTATTCATCAAAAACATCTTACATACACACTGTATGATGTCGTTAATGAATAATCATTTGAACTTTTTACTCAGACAACAATTTACGTTTTGCTTTGATTTTGACATAATTTAATTAATTTAATCGAAATTCTCTTTATTCATTAATAAAAATAAATCCATGTTATTGTTGGCAGTGATATAAAGTAAACAATTATTGTGAGAGAAATTTCAGACAGGCTATTTTTATACAATCAAAGAACCTCAAAAAGCTGTTTTATTTTATTATTAGTTATAATTCCGTTGCACATTCCTTAACATCAATCAAGATGATATTTATTTTAGTATTATTTACAAACTAATTTTATCACCGGAATCAAGATAAAATTTTTGCAGATTTGTGCTTTTTATCTTATTTTATCAAGGATAATTTGATTGAATCCTAGAATTTAATTAGTTGAAAATAAAATGACAATAAACAGTCGGAAATGAGACACTTCCGACTGTTTTAATAAATAAACTTTATCGTTTAATCTATTCAAAAAAATAAAAGAATAGGAGAGAGGGGAATATATACAAAATAATACCTTCTTGATGAAGAGGTTAATCGCGAGAAGTAGACCTCGCCTTTGGAAATAAGAGCACAGAAGTTATCAATTACTTTGATGTCAGAATATAGTATAAACTCGTTGCAATTTATTTCTGCACACATAATAGACTATCTGTTAATGCATTGGCTTAATGTTATTGTATTTGACTATCAAACACCGAAAGCTGTATCACTGAATCAAATAATTTTAAAATAAAAATTTTTTATAATAAGTTTCTATCAAATACTCAGGTTTTTTTCACAAAAATTATATGTCGTTCACAGATTAAGCAAATATAAAAACATTAATCCAGTAAACTAAGAAGTTGTTTACTATTTGTGCAGAAATAATACGAGTTTACTATACAAACTTTCAAATTCAAGTTAATAAATGAAAAATAAATTTATTCAATAAATTCAGTTAAATTTTTGTAATGTGATTTTAAATGATGCTGTTGAATCCTACATCCTGGTTAAATAAGCTGTGACAAATAAAAATATTTAACATGCAACATTAGAATAGTTTATTTTCGAAATTTTTAAAATTTTGGTCACATTATTGCTGCCTAAATGGAATCAAAAGCTGACCAAGCTTAAGAGACTACTAGATTTTACACCAATATTTAAAAATATTATTTTAAATTTAAACAAAACCATATTTGCTATAAAAATATAATATAGAAATAAAAGTCAAAAAATTCTTTATTCATTTTTAAAAAATTTCTTTCAATACATTTAATTGTTCGCTTCATAAATTACATTCAAACTCTAATTGTGTTATGGAAGTTGATACAGGTCTTAAAGGCAACTTGAATATAATATTAAGTTTTAAATAATTTAGCAGGATACCATGAAATTTTAGCAATTAAATCTATAGTGGTATGATTTGGTCTTGAAAATTTTAAAAGAATTTTATTGAAAAGTATACATTTAATAGCGTAAATAGCAGTCATGTACTTTAAGCTGAGCACCTTTGTTAAAACCACATTTTGCCAAATATTTTCAATGTGTATTCTAATGCACGTTATGCACACATCCGGATCAGTATTATTATGACATTCTCCATACGCCCAAACTTCGTGACCACAAATATTGATGTATTTCACCGACCGATCATTTTGAAGCTCATATACCATTAATTGACTCAACGCCTGACCAATAGAAATAAACATTAGGCCAGAATAAAGTTTTTCATTCTTACAAAAACTAAACTTTTCTGTCATATTAGCTTGTTGAGATGTTCCACACACATGTGTATTAAATATATCCACCTGACTTTCTATTTCTGGGAAATAAAAATTATTTTCCAAATTTTTAATAATTTCCTTATTAGTAGAAATTACTAAAAGATTCATGGTTAAAACTAAAACAAATTTAAAAAACATTCTTTAATGAATTACTATTAATTTACTATATTCAAATATTTTTAAACAAGTTAAATTATATCATGTCACATTTATTAATCATCAAATGTAATGGTTGTAATTTATAAATAATTATATCGTAGACTAAGCAAATCATAAATAAGTTTCATATTAAATAAATCTATATTGTATTTCTATAAGAAAATAGAATAAAACAGAAAAACATATTAAATTACAAACTGACATGTAATCATTTTTATTAATCTACTTTAGTTTAAAACAGAGATGTTTATTAATCTATTCAATAATAACAATCTAAAAATATTTTCCATTTTCAAGATTAGAGACATAATTATTCGATTCAACATCTTTTAATAGAAAGAATCAAATACAGGTCACAATCGGCGGCGGAGAAAGGATCGACGCAGAGATAAAATCGAAGCAAGGTTAGGATCGTCGAGGGGTTACGAATCGAATTCCTCTAATCTTGAAAATTTCCTCATTAAAGGTTTTTATTCATCAAATGATTGATTCTATTTTCTTTATCTCACAAATTGGTCTGCTATCGAATTTGAGCCTAGTTCCAATCGATTCAGCATGTGTGAATTAGTCTTAATCGATGGCTCCAATCTTAAAATTCATTGGTCTAACTTATTTACTTGAGCGCCCTCTAGCACCTAAATGCCAAGGTTAAGGGAATTTGCAAAAGTATCCCTTATTCAGTCGAGTTGCATAGGTATCTTAAAATTCCATTACGTTTTTTTGTATCATAAGTGTGTGACACTTACAAACTCTTCAAGCTTCGTCTAACTTATAAGATCCCATAAGGGAAAGCCTGTTTTAGATGAATAAAAATTTCAACAACAGCATTCATCAAATATAATACATAAAATTTATTTCAAAATTTATTTGGAAAATATTTAATCATAATATAGTATCATTAGTAGCGTTGTTACTAGTGTAAATTACTGTAATTTACGATTCGTAATTTACGTAAATTACCGTAATTTATAAATTTTAGTTTATAAATTACATTTTAGTGTAAAT
>JAQFXN010002627.1:0-12287 GCA_034693365.1 Liacarus xylariae
TGCGTGTGTATGTTTGTTTGCATGCGTGTGTATGTTTGTTTGCATGCGTGTGTATGTTTGTTTGCATGCGTGTGTATGTTTGTTTGCATGCGTGTGTATGTTTGTTTGCATGCGTGTGTATTTTTACGAATAATGTAGAAAATTATTTACAATTTTTCATAAATTCTATTTTATCTATACCAGGAATTCTTTAGGAATTTGCACTAATAAATTTCAAACTTCTTTTATGTATGTCTCTACCCATAGCCCTCTGACCTAACCACTCACATACCACCCACCTAACACTGACTCTGCCACCTATTTACCACTAACGTTAGCACAATCCTACCACACCCTACGTTAATGCTTAATTTATAGAAGATTTGACTAATTCTAATCTTTTTGCAGGTAGCTCATGCTAATTTAGCCTTTAGATATTGGACTTAGAAGTCTAGAAACTAGAGCTCTCAGAAACTTCCTTGCACTTATCTTCCCTCCATTAACGAATTCATATTCGATTAGCTATGGGTGTGGACCTGACAAGGACTAATGCTAATCTCATGAGAAGAGGCCAGAAAGATTAGTGATAGCCACATCTACTGCAACCAACTTCTAAAATATCAATGCTGAAACTACGAAATATTATGTATAAATATCTAAATGTCACCACAGAGTATAATCAGTAAAATAATAGTGAGAAATGGCGCCGAAGACATATTTATAAATGTTATATATATTTAGTAAAATCAATATTTCAAAATTTGATTGCAATGAGATATTCCTCGAAAATAAAAGTCTTAAATATGAACAGATAAACAAAAACCAGATGAGAATTAGGAAAAAATCAGTCAGTGGGGGTTTTTGCAAAATCTCAAACTGAAGCTATACCCTCTGATCCTGACTTATATATTTAGGCTATACACCTCCTTGGCGATCCCTGCAATAGCGATAAAAGACTCATTTGAAACCCCTCATCTGCACCCACCATGCCCAAATTAACAGAATCCACTATTTTTCAGTTATACCCTAAATTTCCCTAACTTTTTTGGACCTTTGATTTCTCTGTTGTCTGTAGTCGTAAACTATTTATAATAGAGTCATCTAATCATGAAATTTCACAAATGATATATTTTGTAAATAAATATTTAAAACAAAAACAAAATATTAAATATTATAAAGAAATTTAAATTTTCTTATTCATATTTTTTTTATTAATTTCCCAAAATATATTAACTATAAAGTAGTTATCCATCAAAAAATAAGATCATTTTATTTTATTCGAATTATTATAAAAATTAATAGAAAAGTAATTACTGTAGAATATATTGAATGCATCAATATATACATTGAGAGATGATGTAGAATGTCTCTATTGTTAAAGCCAGGGGTAGCTAATGGGGGTATTGCCTAAAACCATCCTGATTCCGAGATATTGCAAAATACCTACCCCTCCTGACTTTTTGCACCTGCGGCACAAAAAACTAATATTTTTACCTTACTCCCCTTGTGTATTTTCTAAATTTTGGAAAAACATATACCCCCTCCTGACTTTTTGGTAAACTTTTAGAAAAATACCACTATAAGGGGTTCTATACTCTGATTCAGTCAAAATTCAGAATCGGTTCCATCTATCCGAGCAAATAACCATTGGAAACATTCAATCTGAACACGGAATTAAATATTTGAATAAAGATTTTTTTATTAATACAGTGTTGATCCGTAGTCTGGATTGTCTAGATTGTCTAGATACGTTTTATATTAGTCAATTAATTTGAATTGTTTATTTCAATCAAAATTTATTCAGATTCATTTTATAACATTTCAATCTTAGTGTAGTTTTCTTAATAAATAAAATATCAACCTTGTTTATATAAATAATTTAAAGATTTATTCTGTCAAATAATTAAAACGTATTCGATCGTCCGCTGCAAATAGTAGTGGAGCTCTTTTTGAATTGTTCCAAAGGACCAGTGGGTGAGATGAGCACATTTGGGTCGAGTCTGTCTGCAATCAATAAAACCAGACTTTTAGATGTAACGTAGGACAAACCCAGCACTGATGAACTCTTCTTTAGGTATTTCTCATCTAGATCGGTTTCCTGAAGCAAAACATATTTTCCTTCTAAGTTACCACTGGTCACCAAATAAATCTCATCCCATTGGTTATAAGCTAAAGTGGAGATGAAAATCAAGGGATTAATGTTAGCACTTGTAGTTCACTAAATTTATATTTTGGAAGTGAAGAAGTTATAAAATATATAATAGATTAATTCATATTTTACAATCACATTATATATATATATATATATATATATATTTATAATTCACATTATGTATATTATTGAAAAAGTTAATTGAACTGTAAAATTACAGCCAGTCCTAGTATGTTTAAGACTGCTATCATATTATTTGATATTGGGATAGCTAATTCATCAAATGAGAATCAACAATATAGCAAGTGCAGTATGTGTCATTTACTTTGCTATATAATTGATTCTCATTTGATGACTGACCTTTAAAAGTATAACAGTACATTTTTATTATTAACTTAAAATCTTGTCAACTCTAATATTTGTGATAAATAGAATGATTACATAGATATTTATAAATCATAATAGCTTTGTATTTGTTTATTAATTTAATTTAGTTTTGTTGCTTACCTCCCGCCGGATAAAGTGATTCTGCTAAATTTTGCAACTGATTTACTACTAGCTGTCCATTTGGTAATCTAGCTGTCAATGTATCGCTGCTAATATGTTGAATACTGCTCTTTTCGCCTGCTGCATTTTCACTCCATTGTCCGATAAATGTATAATTTAAAGCATCCTTTCCCTCGCACTGGTCAATTGTTCCAATCTGTAGCAAATTAGTATTGCCACCTAAAGCAGCAATTTGAATTTATTAACAAAATTAATCAAAATTTGTTAAATGTAAATTAAAAATATTCGATTCGAATGCAGTAAACTCACCAGTCTCAGCATTTCCACCAGTGCAGAGCATTTCTAAATTAAATAAATCAGCTTATAATTTTTTAACTTTTAATTTTTATTTATTTTTACCAATGGTAAAGAGAACCATCACAGACAGTGTATATTCAAATGCCATTTTTGCAATAATTTCACCCGAGTGATTTCGTTTTATTTTTAGTTTATTTAACTTTTATGTTTCTCCTCTATTTATATACTAGCTGGTTAAGAGATTAAAAATTTGATTTGTTATAATTTACTTGATAACACACGAGTTTGACCTTAGCTGATAACATATTTTTTTAATAATTATTTTCTGAAAAAATCAAAGGTGCAATAAAATTGATTTGAATCAGAGATGGTCATAGTAAAGTCAAAATTTGCCTCAATTATCTGTAAACTTTAAAACTAATAAAAAATTGCGAAAATCACACTTGGCATATTCCTACTTTGGCAAAATTAACGAAATCCTACATTTCAGACGCATAATAATTATTCTTAATTTGCAAAATATTTAATAAAATTTACTAAAACACAAGCAGATAAAGGAAGATTAAGATTACTCTTATATTTTATTAGATAAAATTAGCACGATACATCATTTAATTTTTAAGTAATGAACCCTTACCATTTGTTTAAGATATTGTAATGTTCAAAATATTGTAATAAAATTAATTGAAATAACTAATTATATTTTAAAGATTTTACTACAGATTTAAAGTGTTAGAGGTAATCATTAATTATTATTTCAAAAAATAATGATTTAAAAGAATATTATTTAGCAGGCATTTTTTTAAATAAGATTTTTAACCTTTTATTACTTAATTTTAATTACTATTTTTTGGGAATTAACAAGTTAATGTTTTAAATTAATAATTAGAGATAACCATAGATTATTTGAGAAATAGTGATCTCTATCACTTTTGAAAAATTATTTTAATATAAAATTTTGTATAACTATGATTTGAAAAGTTTTTGACCCTCCTTGAATTTTCTGAAACATGTTTTTTGAAAATAAAAAACAACTTGTTTACATCTTTTTATTTAAAGAAAAATTATATAAATAGAGGAAAATATTGTTTTTTGCTAAAAAGAATAAAATATTATATTTTAATAAATAAGATTAAATTGCAAGTTTTATTTATTTAGTAAATATGTCATCAATGTTATATACCTTAATCTTGGCTATTATTTCTTTTGGTATTGTTGTCTCAAAATTACAATTTATCGCAATTTATCAATATATTTTATCATTTACTACTAGCTCAAATCGATGCCGATCTAACACCTGGTATGTTTAGTGATTATTTGGTAATTACTTTTGGAGATGATGTTTGAGGTGATAAATATTACATTTGTCACTATTTAAAACTATGCTAACATTAGCATATTATTGACATAGCATTAAATAGTGACAAATGTCACCCTAACCATCTCCTCCAAGAATAATTACCTAGTGATTATCACTTTGATTATTCTAATATCCATGAGTTTTGCATGTTTATACATGTTTAGTATTGCTTTAAAATATTTAAAATTAATTTACATTTTATTATTATATTCTCAAAATAATTTTAAAATAAATACCACTAAATAGGATATTATATAAATATTTATGTTTAAATAATGAAATCGATTCATATACAATTATTATGATTATTCACGAGGTCAAATAATTAGGAACTGCAACATCATTCATCTACATTGTTTCTTATAGTGGAGCATATTACACACTTTGAATAAATGAACAAGAACTTTTCAAACCTAGAAATAAAATTACTACTATTAAAAAGGTTCACGTTTATTTAGTCAAAGATCGGGTAATGTTCAACTGATGAACTCGAATACTGTCATTTAGTTTAATACAAATGGACCAGGCAAGGCAAACATTTGGACTTGGATTAACTTTAAACTTTAGTCAAATAAACTTATACAAACTCTACTGAATTGTACTGAGTTTGTGTTGAAACGAATCTATATGCTCCTTTTCTTCGAAAGCGGAGTTAAAAAATTGTATTAATTGTTTTAAAATTATTGTTAATCAGTACTAAAACCAGAAGGAGTGCATAACCAAGGATTTCTAGCAATGTGCAGCTCGTCTTGTTATATAATATATAATAATAATATAAGTAATAAAAAAACTAAAAGTTCGTACAATTATTATTGTATTTCTGAACGAAATGATAGTTTCTTCAAAAGGCTATCGCCGCTCATTGATTAAGATCCTCAGTTATGCACCTGAATCTTCCTGGATGATAATGAGTTAAATAGAGATATATATTTTATACAGCAAAGAGACAAACCTTCCTTGAGATTGGACAATTTGACCAGGTTGAAGGAAAGGATGCAGCAAATTATACCTTCATTTCTCAATACAGTCAAGATTTATCCAGTACACTTGGAAGCACAACATCGCTTAACCAAGATAAATTAATTGCATGCGCTGCCAATGGACAAAGAGTGGTCAATTCTTTGAAAATCCTGGCCCAATCCACTTACCCGGCCGGAGGTGCATATATCTCACGAATTCGTGTAAAACAAATAATAAATTTTTTTATATAATAATGAAATTTTAGCTAATTATGAAACGGACACAATCTACCTGGCCTTGACTGGCAACCTAGCAGGCAAATTCGTTTTCATCAAAGAGACTGGACTCCTGACCTCATACTTGAAGAAGACGTCGTCAGTTCTGGGCTCTTCATATGTGTCCACTAGAAGTCATTCTCTTTTAGTCGCTGATAGACTGGACTTGAATGCATTGATTAATCCCCAGGGTGCATTCGAACAATTCAAGAAAGCATCTTTGACAGTGGGCCAGGGAAAATCTGTTACGCTATGAATTATCAATTAATTTTTTAAAAATAGAGTTCAGATTAATATAAATTCAAATTATTAATAATTCATATCTAATTATATAATTGATATATCGAAATTGAAAATTCTGATTTAATTTATTCCTTGTCAATTTGATTATTACTTTAATTTTATTAAAATATACTATATATCAATTTTAAATTGACAAATATTTTATTTTTTCTGACTATCTTTCAACATAACAAGCATTTTCATACAATCATTTTGACAATGCATTTGATAAGTATTGAACAGGCATTACATTAAATGTCATTGTATTGTAAATTCATATTCTATTGCAAGAGAATTCTACTTTTTTATATATACTGTAATACTTGTCGCTTGATAGCGGTACTGTAACAGTGCTCCCGATAAATTGGGAGAGGTTCAAGAATTTGCAACATCCGACACCTCAGTGGGGGAGTTGGTATTTGTTTAAGTGAAAGCCTAGGAGAGGTGTAGGGGAGTGTTAAATGGTGGGTTTATTTTGTCTAAGAGGGTGGGGTTTCAAAAATGTTCTCCACTGTTTGTATTACAAGCGTTTTAATTGATCAAGATGAGTTTATTGATTAAGATTGGTTTTAATACGATACTCATTGATATGTGTAAAATATAAATTAGTTTAAATTAATTTATTTGTGATATTTTTTACAAAACAAATGAAACTGTGAAATAGTATAAATTATTAATGAAATTTCTGATTAAAATTTAGAAAATATTTATCAATTTTTATGAAAATGAAAAGCTACAAGATTTCTAGAGATAAAATAATATTTTATTTCACCAGAAATTGTAGTAATGAAGTAAAAAAAAAATTAAAAATATGAATGAATAAATAAATATTGTACAAGGATTGAATTTGCATTTAATTTTATTAACAAATGCATATGCTCTTAATAATTATATTTAACTGGAAATACTGAAAATTATTTTTGTCTAAAATTTAGATTAAAGGTTTTAATCAGCGATTGTATAATATATGGGGGATTGAATCAGATAAGAAATTGAAACAGAGTCACATTTACTAATACTAATTCTATTGTAATCTATTGAAATCTATAGTTTGTATTAGTAGATATGATTCAGTTTCAATCTCTTAACTGATTCAGTCCCCCATATACTATCGCTGGTTTTAATATTATAAAATAACATGTAACTATTCTCAAGAGATTTTTCCAAATACAGAAATTGTAAATTCAACAAATGTTAATTAATATTAATGAAATTGTCAAAAATGAATTCAACTTTAAATATAATATTTTTATTATTTGTTAATATATTTTCAATTGGTAAGTATTCATCTAGGTTGAACTCTTTAAGTTTTTTATCACCTTTTAATAAACAAATTTTAATAAACCTACAGATTTAATGCTTGTTTGCAATGCACATGGCCAAAATGGTGAGTTCACCACTTTTATATAACAGAACATTTAAATTATTTTAAAATTATTTTTACTCTTAAAACAAATTATACAGTACTTAATTATTAAAAGTTACACCTAGGAGGTATATAGCAAGGTAACCTCCGATAGTAATTTTGAGAAAACGGCGCCGAAGGCGTCTTTTTCGGAATATTCTGTGAAATTCTGTCTACCAATAAATTCTTAGGAAAATGACAGAATTGTGTTAAATTCTTGCTATACTTGGTCAAATGTTGTTAAATTCTTACAGAATTAGTCGAAATTCGGTTAAATTAAGTCATTATTAATTAGATTCTTCAACAATTTTACGATCGAAAAATACCCTTCCTTGGACTCCCAATGGATAGCCGGAATACCTTTCCGAAATTTTCCCCATTCCCGAACCTTGAATTTTTATTATTAAATAAATCATGTTCTTTTCAATTAAAAATAGTTGAATGTGTTATTTGAATATTTGAGACCTTATCTCTAATTAAATTATAAACACTTTAAATTACTTTTACCTATAATTATATTCGAGCAAAAAGACTTATTTTCCTGGATATGACATCTTTTGATCGATGTGTGGGTAGAGATATAGCAAATTATACATTCGTTAATAATTGGTCAGAATATGCTCGATGTTCTGTGGATCCATTACCAGATGAACAATTAGATGATGATGCCACATTGACTGCACACACTTTTAAAAAAGGTTCCAGCATAGTCTATCAATTAGAAATTATTATTAGATCCACATTATCTGCTGGAGGTTTGTAACTGAGAGAAGATTTTAAAAATTGACTCAAATTATTCATTTCTGTAGCATATTTTCAGTTAGAAGTGTTATATTTTGTTAAAAGTGGCCCTGGATCATTGCAAGGCAAATTTGTTTATATTAAAGAAATTGATCTGAGAAGTATCTATTTGAAGAAATGTTCATCAATTCTGGGATCATCTTATATCACATCTCAAAATTCAGAGCTTTTGATCAGTGATGGATTGGATCTGAATGTGTTGTTCTCACCGATTGGTGCATTTGACGAATTCAAAAGAACTTCTCAAACCAGATGTCAAGGAATCACTTATGTGTTATAGAAATAATCATTATTCTTGAAAATATGATTAATAATTTTTTCACTAATATTTTTATGCTCTATCTGATAGAGTCTATCAATTCGATATATCACTTGTATATAAATTCATTTTGAAAAATATACCTAGTTCATGATTTATTCAAGGTAAAATAACTCAAAATCCTTGATTGCTAGATAAAATTTATAAAATAAATATTATGTCGTTTTTAATGTATTTATGCAATAGAATTAATAATAATAAAATCTAACTGATAAATTAAAACATATGAGCATGCTAAAATTTTCATATCTAATTCAAAGTATCAAGAAGAAATAATAAAAATTTTTGGAAAAATAATACTTAAGTTTATTTTTGATATTCAATACACTGCACATGAAATGTTTACAATCCATCAACTGGATCAAAGTTATAAAAATTTTATCATTTGTTATTCTCTGCCCTACCTGTGCCAAATGATTGAATTTAAGAAGAATTCCTAAAATAAGTATATATTTTTGAAGCTTTATTCGGTCATTTGATAAACATAAGGATTTAGCAAATAATTTAGTTTCCCACAAATCTATCGTTTGAGTTTATGAACTAGATAAGTTTTAAAAAGAGTTTTTTTTTAATACATACATTTATCTATAATATAATATTTTTATTTTGGAAAATAATTAAGGATATGGAAATGGCCATGGAACAATCGACGGTAGATTGTTATCGGACAGACTGTAATAAAACTAATTTGTATCGTATCACTCACTTATTAATTAACTGGTTGATTTAATTTGGACATTTTTATAAGTCTGTGTTTAATCGCTGTCGTTTAGAACCCTAATATATTTACTATAAAGTTTATAAATATATTTTTAACTTTGTTTTAGAAGAAAATGAGTATATAGATTCTTTACTACCCACTTCATCCTCTTTCACATTTAGAACCACTTAAAATTTTAACAGGAAAGAGGAGTTATATATCTTAATGGTAGGGATGGACAATTAGGGTATAGGCAAATACCCCCTGCGCTGAAAAAAACGAACAATTTTGAGGAATATCCTCTCAAAATTTTGAAAAATGGCGCCGAAAGCGCCGTTTTTTAAATATTTTGTGAAATTCTAACTAAATTCTTTGAAAAATAACAGAATTTATCAAATTTTTGCGAAGTTAGGTCATATTTGGTTAAATTCATGCAAAATTAGTCGAAATTCTGTTAAAATCTGTATATGTCATTTTTAATATTTCAGAATATCCCACCCTATACCACCCTGTGACTTTCAAACTCTTATCAGAACCCTATACCCTTTGACTTTTCGACTTTTCCGCACCCTTACTTAATGGTGAATCCTTGTTTAAAATTTTTCTTATGTAAAAATATCACTACCAGGACTAGGTATGTCCAGACTTGAAGATGCCATTTGAGGGGTATTTGTTTGCTTAAAATGGGTATCTGTCTATAGAATTTACTTAATGTTAGACATTTATCGTTGGGGGATATTCCGGACTGTTCCTTCTCTCTAGTGAAGCACCAGTGGTGATTCACGACTAGTTTTCGAAAAATTTCATAACGAAATAATCTGTTAGAGTCACTGTATCTAAATTGTCTATAACAACCGTGTTACGTTTTCTTTTATTTTAACCCTGGACATACCTGGATTGTTTTAAAATAATCGTTTTTCCAATAACAGATGAAATAATAAAATTCAAACAGATTACTTTAATTCTGTTTTAAATTTTAATTAAATGTTTCTGTGGCTATTAAAAATTACTGTTTCAAAAAAGTAAATTTAAAAATTGTAAAAATAGTGCAAAATATTTTAAAACAGATTTTCTTATCAGAGTAAATATTTTAATCGTCAAATTAAATTTATATCAGTAAAGATCATTTCTAAATTTCATAACAATAAATTAAATTTTGCCATCAATTAAATTAATAATTTTTATCAAATTTCCTATTTTTTCTTGCTTTATTGACCTTGATTATTATAAATATGTATATCAAATATATATTTTCAATATTGTTTTTAAATTCAGTTATGCAACTAAAATGCCAAGATATTAGAGAAACACCAAGGAATCTTACAGAACAAATTATATGTAAACTAGTTTATTTTAAATGTTTTTAAATATTTTTTAATAAAATATTTAATTAAATGTTATTTTACTTGTTTAAAAATACTAGTAGGAACAGGAACAAAGACATCTGCTTTGGTGTATGGTTCATTTCCATGCAATGGACAAGTACTGCAACATATTCAACGCTACATAACATATCCATCAACAGTACCCTGCACAGGTGTAACTTACTTTATCGGCAACGATGCTTATAATTTGACTTTTGCAAATGGACAAGAAGAACGCCTCGACTTAATAAGTCCGCAGACATTCTCTGCATATTTAATTGGTACAGTATAAATTATAAATTATAATAAACTATAAAATTATAAATATTATGAAAGACAGTATTCATTGATTAAATACAGTCAAAATTCTATATGTTCTATATGTAATTCTAGAGAAAGGATCTTATAAAACTTAAAAGTATTGTTCTTAATAAGAACTTCTTAGAGCACTTGCAACTTAATAATATTTATTATTTTTGAATTTTATTAAAATTTCAGGATATCAAGTATTCACGCAATTTGGACCGATTACGTCGGGCACATGTGCAGGGGGTTATTTGATAACTTTACAACTAATTTTTCCAATACATGGTAGATCATGTGCTGCTCCTTATGGCTTACAGAAGGCTGAATCAAATTACGCATATTTTAAAATAAAAGGGGGTCAGTGCGAGGCAGATTGTCGTGGTCAAATTAGCTTAACCTATGGTCCGCCTGTTCAGCAAAACTATATTGATGTTTAAGATAATTGATCTAACACTTCAACTCTGTAATTGAAATTTCCTAAATTAAATTACTTCTACTACTACAAGTATAAATGAAATACTGTACAGAGATGTTAGAGCGCCGGTTAATTTTGGGATTAAGCTTAAACTAGTATCAGAAAAACTAATATAAACTTTATAAGAAAAATATATGAGAAAGTCACTTACGAAAACGGAATCAATTGTATAGACATATACTGCAACCTATGTTTTTATTAAATATCTCGCTTGATCAAAGCGCACAGTTTAAAAATATTATATTCTGCTTAATCAATACTAATAAGAAATATTTTTGATTATTAAGATATAGATATGTCTATACATTTGATTCCGTTTTCGTAAGTGACTTTCTTATATGTGACAAGTTCTGGATATCTTTGATTTTTGAACAGAAAAAATCAAAATTTTTCAATAAATAGTTATCATGTATAGAGCTAAAGAAAAACGAAGGAAAGCTAGTAAAAAGAACATTTACATAATATTCTTAATTTTCTAAAACAAAATAAATATATTTTTAGCAAATGTGGAGAGTCTGTTTTTTTAATTTTTCTGTTCAAAAATCAAAAATATCCTGAACTCGTCACATATATTTTTCTAATAAAGTTTATATTAGTTTTTCTGATACAAGTTTAATATTAATACCAAAATGCGACCTGCGCTCAAAAATCTCTGATACTGTATGATTTTTTAAAAATAATATTAACTAAGTTCATAATTACAGTATTAAACACAAATTAACAGATTAAGTTAAATTTTAATGATTTGTTTATTTAAGCATATTAAACTCTTTAATAAATAGCATACAAAAGAGAAGATAAAAATAAATTAATATTTAATATACAGGTATCATTTTAATTACTTATCAATTGAGTTAAATACACTATTCACTTCTCAGTTCGTTGCTATGCTATTTATATTCATTCCATCCACATTCTATATATGTGATTCTAGAATTCCAGTTTATGCTGATTACGATATTCTACTGCTGTTACTTATCTTATATGGGGAACATTTCGTTAGAAAAATTAGAATATCTTATTATATTAGGGGCTATACTTTAAGGACGTCCACACAGGTAGGGGGAGGGGGAGTAGTTCAAAAGTGGACTATAATAGACTCATC
>JAQFXN010002628.1:0-12285 GCA_034693365.1 Liacarus xylariae
TTTCTTTTGGACCAATTTAAATTTTAGAATTGAAAAAAACCAATTTTTTAATCCTAAGGTTGCCATACTTCCATTGTAAGAACTTGAGTATATTTCTAAAGAATGGTTTGTTTGTTTGTTTAATTTTTTATCTAATTTTTGAATAAAATTAAATTTTTTTTAACAATTTTTAAAATCTATAGCTAGTCTATCCCAGAGGTAGCCAAGAGGTATATCGTAAATACTATTTGCGCCTGAGGCAAAAAAAATTCGTATTTTTACCTTACTACTGCTATTCATTTTCATATTTTGAAAATTTTTATGCTCTCCTGACTTTTTAAGAAAAAGTTGACAAAATTATCCTACCTATAGCTTGACCTTAGCTACCTTTGATCTATCCTATGCAATTTATTGTATAAATTATGTTCTTTTATTATTTTCGGCGATTTGGATATTTATTAGAATCTTTTGCGAAACGGATTTGGCGAAATGGATATTTGCGAAATGGATTTAGGCGAATAGGATCTAAACCATCTAAAAGTCGAATTAAATTAGAACTAATGACCGGTAGTTAATAGCAAATAAATGAAATTCCATTTTTGTGTACACGAGTGCTCTCTTTCTCTCTCTCCTCTTCCCTTCTCTCATCGTCTATACGTTTAACAATAAATCTGAACAGAAATTAGAGCCCATTTGATTCAAAACAATCTCAATTCAAACAAAGTATAGCTTTAAAAACATTTGAGTCAATAAAAAATTCTTTCTCCGCAACTCTTTTTATATTTCTTTTCCTCCTTCTTCTGAATCTGTTATCTGCTGTGCAACTGTCTGTCTTCAGGCATATTGTGATTGTGAGTACAGACCCTAATCTAATTAAATTGATTAATTCTTAATTTTTGACAAATATAGTGCAATCCATTTGATTGGTTGAACAGTTTTAATCTTATTATAGTATTAAATGTATAAAAGCTTGGAATGGTTTTTAAATAAAGCTTTCTCCAATGCAGATTTTAAATATTACTCCAAAGAAGAAAATGTTTACACAGCTTCAAAGGTTTTTCAACTCCTGGTTGATTTTATATTTATACTGCTTTCAGGATCTCTGACTAATTTTGTAAATACGTGTAAACGAATTAATTATAAATATATTAATTATAATTTTGTGCTTGTTTTACATAATTGTTTCTTTTATACTGCATTTGTGTATATGAAAGAAAACACGAACTGAAAAGCTTTTGAAACTGTATAAAGATTTTCTACTTGGAGTAATATTTATGCACATGCTATTATTGTTTATATAACTGTAGATGTTTTGATAGAAAATAGCCTCAAAAATATAGTATCATGATTTTTTAATGCAGGTCTGAAATTATTTTCATTTCATTATACAATATTTTTCGAAAAATTGGCTTTTATAATTTTTATTCTTATATTCTTTGATTTTAAGAAATTATATTTTTTTTACTGTATTTCACACAGTCATCGATTGATCAGGGTTTAAATTGTATTTAAGAATTTGAATTGATGTTATATTTTTCTAGGAATATGCACAGGATTATAGCCCGGAATACCAGCGATGTCCAGATAGGGGGTCCAGCCTGGAATATCCCCCCTGGCATTTTGACCGGATACCCCTAAGGCTCTCCGCGTTTCTTAGTATGGCGGCCATGAATATCCTTATGTTTTCATATTTATTTTATTTTATTCGTATTGAATTGAATCTATGGACAGAAACAAAATGCTTCAATAAATTCAACAAAAGAAAGCAAATACTAATAAAATTTATACAAGTCAAAATATCATATTACATATACAAGTTATAAAATATAATTAATTCATAATTCAATTCTTGATTAATTCAACAGAATTTGATGAATTAGTTCAAATTTTTTTTTGGATAAACAAAGAATATATTTGTTTTGTTTATAAAAGAGTTATATTTCAAATAGTGATATAAAAAAATTAAATATTGATTTAATTATACGCTGAAAGACAATATGGGATTACTTCATACGGCGTCTTAATTTACATATTAATGCGATTAAAGCAACTGAACAAACAATTAAGATTAGCTACGAATGCAAACCATTATAGAGTATTAAGACTTCATTAAAAATCTTCCCTAAAATCCTAATTTCATAAGAAAATCCAAGCGTTGAATGAAAATTCCAAATCATTAATTAATAATTTACATAATTTATAGATATTTTGAATGAAATATTATTGTATTAACGCTTTCACAAACACTTGAAATTAAATTATTCAATGAATAAATACAGTTCTCAATCGACTGAATAAGTATTTCTCTATTTTTGATTCTCTATTAATTATATTCTCTTTAGTTTTGTTTTCTTTAAGTGAATAGACTTTTTTGAATGAATGACTAAATTTTAATACAAATAAATTTAAGAAAACGAATTGTGTTTTGAATTTCCAGAAGCAATATGAATGTCACTCTTCTATGTCTTTTTCAAAGGCTGTGCTTTCAAATGGAAAAATAGTCGTCTTATTGGAGACAAGTGTTGTGGCTTTGAATCGTACGCTTCACTGAATATTAATAGATTCAGATTCACAGCTAAAGAATTACATTCTATACAAAACACTGGTGTTTATTGAGTGAATCGAAATGATGTGAAATAATCAAATGTTCAACTAATCTAAACCCTCTCTCGTCTTCTCCCCTCTCTTTTCTCACCGTTTTTACAAATTATTATAAAAACCATTCAGAAGACCAATTCTGAAAGAAGAGAAGTCATGAATCCATTCAAATGTCTGATAAAGCCGTTAAACAATTTCAATAATTTATATCAAAACTAAAATAAACATAATTTTCTTAAGTATTAAATAAGAAAATATTTTGAATTAATTAAAAATTATTCAGAATTATAGCAATAAATTTAAATTAAAAATAAACTTGAATACTTATTTCAATCTCAGAATATCCGACACTTAATTCGTTTTTTCGCTAAACATAAAGTCTAAAGAAAAACTACATTTGATTACAAGACTAACAAGAGTTTTTATTTTTGATTCTATATTAAATATAGTATTAAAGATAATCTCTGTGTTGGCACTGATAGTTTTGTGCTCACATTTAAGTATGATAAATGATAATTTATATCAAGAAAATTTTGTTTTATACTCTTTAGAGTAAGTAAAGTGAGTGAAGAAAAGTGAAATTTTCTTTCGCATACATTAACATTAGATTTATTAAAAAATAAATGTATGAATAACTCATCATAATCTGGGAAAAACGAAAATTAGATCAATATATTTTAATTAGTTTGTTGAGAAGAATTTTGCTATGAATAACTAATTTTTAAAAAACTAATTTTATTAATAAGTGAAATGATTTTTTAAAATAATAAATAAAATGTTAGAAAATTCTATAGACTAGTGTTGAAAATTATAATAGAGTGGTATTGTCTTTCGAACGAATTACTCGTGTGATTGACATCTCCCAAGTCGTTACATATAAAAGCATTGTCTGATCCGAGCATTTGTTCGACTAATGTTTAATAATTAAGAGTAAGAGTAATCACAAATTAGAGACGAATATTTTTTTGAGTTGTATCAGAAAAATTAGAACTAAAGTATTAATAGCAGTGAATTAAGAATTCATTAAAAAATTAAGCTCAAAGTAGGGTCGAGTGTGTACTTTACCTGTATTTATGTGACAATATAGTTATAATTTTTCTTAGAAGTAAATATTCGAAATTATCATTACATTATTTATTATGGAATATACATCAGTGAAGAAAGGAACGTGTTTTTGCGTTAAGCTTCTATGCTTTGCGCATATATAGGGATATCTGAATAATTATTTTAAATTCGTAAACAAGTAAATGATAAATATAATACGATATTATAATTGTTTTAATGAAATGTTCCCTTCATTTACGATAAGTAAAAGCAATATAATATCCTTAACTCGATTTCTAGGATCACATATACTGATGTCGAGAGGGGGTTCAGCCCCGAATACCTCCTAGCATTTTGACCTATAGGTACTTTCTGCGAGGTACCCTCACCTAGTAAGGTTCGAGGAAACGGAGTCGAATGTGCCGTTTCCTGAATATTTTGTTAAATTATATGCAAATTCTTTAAAATAATTTTGGTTTTTTTACAGAAATTGTCGAAATTCTGTTAATTTGTGCCATATTTAGTAAAATTCTTCTAGAATATAACGATTTCGAAATACCCTCCCCTGGGCCCAGCCTCAACCCAAAACGGGCAAACTCAGCCATTTTACTCTCTTTTACACACCCTAGGCTCTCACCGAAAGAATTCCAAATGCCTTTTTGAAGTCTCAGCATTCCTGATTTACTGTATAAAATAAGAAGGGGTGATCAAGCTTGATAAAATTAAAGAGAATTTGTAGAAAATTTTTCACTAAACTGAGTTAGCTTTCAACTTGGGATTTTAATATAATTTGTCTTCCAGGTATCTTTCAGGTTGAATTCCTGACTTTTAGCATTCGGATTTTACTAAAAATTATATTAAAATCCGAATGCTAAATGTTAAGAATTCAACATGGAAAAAATATCCCCTAGCAAAATAATCCTTAAAAAGCTAAATATTTGTTTAGATATTTTTAACCAATAGAGTTCTTTATTTAAATGTAACAATAAATATTAATACAGAATCTGATGTATTGGTAAACTGAACAAGTATATTTTGTTGCTCTGGTTTATAGGTATCAAACTTTAAAAGCCCCATTATTGATAAGTATGAGTGAAAAGCTTTATTTAAAAAATTTCTCGATAATTTATTGGAGTAGAACTAATCGTTTAGCACTAAAATTATTATTGCAATCGAGTTTAGGAAAAGACTAAAAAAACTTTTAATGCATTTTTCAACTAATGCTTTATAAAGAATTGGATTCAAGTGATATGTTTTTTTGGTATTTCCTATGCCATACACTAGTGATGAGCTTATGCCAGCAGTAAGTTTCTTGAAACGATCCTAGGATAAAATTTCTCCTAAATGGTTAATTTTAAGATCTTTCAGTTTCTCGAAAGTTTTTAGTTCTAAGATAAGATTTTTAATTTAGGATAAATCTTAGCAAGAAATGTGATTTTATATTTTATCCTAAGATGAACTTAGGTTCAATTCGTTTCACAAAACAAATCATAAATAAAATAAATCTTAAATAAACACAAAAATAAAAGAGTAGTAAAGGGCTGTCTTAAGTGATATTTAAATAATAAAATGTCTAATTTTTTAATTATTTTGTTGAATGAAAATAATAATTTAAGGAAAGAAAGAAAGTTTAGATATAGATTGAATCCTTGGAAATATATAACGATTTAGAATGTGTTCAAAGATATCGGTTTAACCGACAATCTATTAATGATATATGTTTATTAATATTTAATGATATTAATAGACCGACAAGAAGGTCCCAATCACTTCCAGCGATAATTATATTGTGTACTGCTTTGAGATTCTTTGCACAGGGTGCTTTCTATAGAGCGACTGGTGACTGCTTGAATTTAAGTAAATCAAGTCAATCGCGATGTGTATTTAGTGTATCAAAAGCATTAGCAAAACGTATGAATGATTTTATAAAATTTCCAAAAACCGAATCAGAATTAACATTAATAAAACAACAATATTATGCAATTAAGCAAATGCCAAATGTAATCGGTGCTATTGATGGCACACATATTGAGATCAAAACTCCTTCTAAACAAATCGAATTTGATTACATAAATCGTAAAAATAGACATTCAATTAATGTGCAAGCAGTTTGCAAACCAAATCTCGAATTTATAAGTGTTGTGGCGAAATACACGGGCAAAGTCCACGATTCATTTATTTGGAATAATTGTGAATTAAAAAAATATTTAATTAACAAACAAACAAATGGTTGGCTTTTGGGTGATTCTGGTTATCCTTTAGAAAAGAATCTAATGACACCTATAATGAACCCACAAACTGAAGCACAAAAACGATATAATATTTCTCATATTAAATCAAGAAATGTTATCGAAAGAGCTTTTGGTTTATTGAAAATAAGATTTAGATGTTTAGATCAGAGTGCGGGTAAACTTTGATTATCTCCTGTAAGATCATGTCTTGTAATCATATCATGTTTTGTTTTGCATAACATTTCTAAAAATTATAACTTTTTTGGAAACATATATTCACAAAATGATTATAATATTGAATCTGAAAATATCATGGATACGAATCAAACAACAGAAGCACGAAATTTAAGTGAACAAAAAATTTTTCAGTTTTAATCATTAATTTTTTATATTTAATACATTTTTCGTTAATTGATATTTGAATTATATAAGTAAAGTATTCAATAATTCTTTCTCATCAGTTGTGTCAATAAATTTTTTGTCTAATTCTTTGATTTTGAGATTTAATTTTATTTTCAATAAATTAAGTTTAATTTTTTTATAATTCAATTTCTTATTTTCAATTTCAATCATTTTTTCGCTTAAATTATTAATTTCTGACTGACTTTCATTTGAAGAGAATTAATTTTAATTTAATACATAATATACAATAACCTTAGATTCAATCACAATTCTTCTCTGATTATATGAATCAATTAAAACTTTGATCTCTTCGTTGTCAAAGTTTGGACGTCTTTTTGTTGACATTTTAAATATATATGAATAATATATTGTAATGAAAACACAGTCTTTATCTCAATGTATTATTTAAACTATTTTTAACACAAATTCTTATAAATTTTATTTATTTATTATATTTAACTCAATTATTATACTCTATATATAACCCAATTGTCAGCCATTTGTCAAAAATGTATCCTAAATATGCCTGACTTTAGGATTTATCCTAAATTTTTTGTGAAACCAAAGAAATCTTAGGATAAAATGAATCCGATCTTTAGTAAAAAACTTAGGATATTATAGATAGGATCGGATTTTTTCAAGAAACGCATTACAGAATTTCAGAATTAATAAACTCAGGTCTTATTGACTATTGGAAGACACGTTTCTATAGACGCAAATTCGGAATTAAACCAATTGATGGAAAACAAAATATTGATGAGTGGCAAGGGTTAAATTTAGAACAATTGGAATATGCATTCAAACTCTCTTCGTTCGGATGTTTGGCCGCATTTCTTCTATTATTGTTTGAAAAAAATAACGCCTACGCCAGTGACAAATGAAGGCGAAGAGATATGACACCTTGTACAATATTCTAAATAAATTCTACAATATTTATAACAAGAAAACGTTATATAAAAATGTAGCTTTCACCATTAAAAATATATTCATTTAATTACAATCTCACCTACCCGATCAATTCTAAAATTTTTTTAAGATATTATATAGAATTTCATTGAATAATACAAATCATGACATCATCGACGCTGTTCTATCAAAATAGTTAGAGATCAGAGTCATAGAAAAAATCAAAATAATATTACTGATCATTGGATCGATAAAAACTAGTATTGAATACAAAAGTAATGTAATTTTTTTTTGTGAAATGTCAGGTCAGTTTATCTGATCACACGTGTGGTATACACTATATTTTTTTAAAAGTTAACACCTAATGGCAGCAATCATATCTATCCAGATTAGCTATAGATTTTCCAGTAAAACAATTCAGAGTCCTAATCATTGCTTACTAATCATAGAAGAAAACAGGAATAAAAATATTGCAATAGAAATGTCCTATAAAGATTTAAATTAATTTAACGATAATAATAGTAAGAAAGAATTTAAAATAAGAAATGTTAAACAATATAGATTAAAAAAAATTCTAAATTTGCTTTTCTAAAATTTCACCATAATGAATAATTTATTAAATATACAATTTTAAAATAAGACGAATTAAAAGAATTATATTTAATTCAAAAACAGTCAAAACCTAAAGGTATTAGCAAAAAGAAATTATACGAATTAAAAAATCATTGACATCAATTGAAGAAAATCATATAGAGATATATATAGAAATATTTAAATTATATCCACCGACTAATGTTGAAGATTGGGACCTATAATTGTATTAATTTAATAATTAAATTTTATTTAATTTATGATTGAATTTAAAATAAATATTTTTTTCTGAGTATTAATTTTTAAATTTATAAGATTCTAATTTCAACATTTTTAAACCCTATTTGACCCATCTTCCAAGCAAAGGAGTCCTAAAGATCAATTGATTTTATCGATTAAGACATCGCTTCTCATTAATTCCCAAATATAAATAACTATTTCAGTAACTATTTTATTGTTTTTGTTATTATTAAATCATTTCAGGCAAAATTTACAAATTTTTGATTGGGTTATTCTAAGAGGAGTAGAGCACTTTGCAATAATCGAATTTGATTTTAAATGTTGAAATTTAAAATATAATCTGGGAATTCTAAAAGAATTTAACAATATTTATCACAAAATATTTGCCAAATTCACAGAGGGGAAAAAGCTGACTCTACCCTTTTTTGTCATCCATGTCACTAACAATCTGATTAATAATTATTAGTAAAATATTAATTCATAGTTTTAAATATTTATTTATAATTGGTTATTTAATAATAAACGATATAAATTCTCAGCTAGGGAACTATGGACTTACGGATTTTATCCCTTATGTCTGTCAAATCTTCTGGAAAATTGATTTTACGTTGAAATCCCAAGATATACAGTTTTTTAAACATATATTTGAGTTTGGTTATTTGATATAAAATACATTAAATTAAATTTTTTATTAAAGATTAATTTATTCTTTTCTAGGATTTCGCTTCTAAATGAGATCTACACATAAATAAATAAAATAAACAGTTGACAATTTTAAAATAAAATCAGCTATTTTAAAAAAACATCCATATAGAAATATTACTATTTTGGCAGAGAATTCATGAAATATACTCTCCTATCAAATAATATTGCTCTAAATTTGCCCCCCGCACATAAGGATTTTAATTTCCAATTAAAATTAAAACCGTTTAAAATGCCGAAATATTTTAAACATGAAATTAATTTTTTAAAAAAGTTAGAATTTATTTTATTTAAACAAACATTTGGTTGTATTATAAAAAATATTTAATGATCAGAATATCAGAATTAATAAATTCAATTCTTCTCGACTATTGAAAGACACGTTCCTATAGAAGCAAATTCGGAATTAAATCTATTGATGCAAAACAAAATATTGATGAATGGCAAGGGTTAAATTTAGAATAATTATTATTTGCATTCAAAATCTATTCCATCGGCTATTTGTCAACATCTCTATTATAAATCGGCTAAAGAAAGCAAGCTGTGCAAATCCGTTAATCAAAGTTGGGTTCGAAATGATATATGAAAAAATAAATTAATCATTAAAAATAATTTTGGTATTAAGGTTACATTTTATTTATAAATTCCTGTTTTATCATTATTATTGATATAAGTTAATTATTGGCATCATTAAGCATTTAAACAATTCAAACATATTGATTTGTAAATAATGTGCTAAGGAAATGAGTTAATTTTTGCACGATAGATTATATATATATATATAACTACTAGGATCAGGACATTCAGCTGTTGGAGCATAGGTTGAAGTTGTGCTAACTGCTCAAAATTTCTCTTATAGTATAGTAGTGTTTTTCATTATTAGAGACTGGAATTACGCAAATTATCAAGTTCATCTGATTTCAAATAAATATAATTGGTAATGTTCTAATTTAAAATTGAAATTTTTCGAATATGAAAAATAGAATTTTTAATGAATTAATTTAGTATAATGAAAAAATATTTACTCTAAGTTCAACAATTTCGAAATTAGCTCATTTAAACTTTTTATCGAATTTTTACCTTGAATAATTATAATCTCTAGTATTCAAAAACACAACTATACTATACGAGAAATTTTGTGCAGTTAACACAACTTCAACTTATGCTCCAGCAGCCGAATGTTCGGGCCCTAATAATTACTATATAAAAATTCACACATGTATTTTTGCTGGTTATGAACCAAACAAATAATTACTATTCTGATATGAATTTCAATAATTATAATAATTGCCATTATATATTAAGTATTTATTTGAGAATGGTTATTTGATGCTCCTTTCCCTACTAAGACAAAGCACTAAAAATAATCTAGTAGATATTCAGAAATAAATTGTAACGAGATTATTATTGCATCAAATCACGCATACCGTAGCTTAAAAACATAAATTAGTTCTGTTTCATCATTTTAGTTGATAAGGAGTGTTGTCAAGTGATGGCCACCACTTGTGGATCAATAATAGCCAGTGCTAATTAAAAGTCTGCTTAGTTAATAACTTAATTAATCTGATAGTTTCAAAATTATTATTGATAATATTCGGACTCATCAATGCAGTCGATAATTCTTGATTCTGAATCACATCATCTAATGTCTCAACCAATGGAAGACAAAACCCCAGGGGGATATTTTGGATTAATTTTGAGTTTTTTATTTGTTATCTAAAAATTAAGTAATATATCAATCGATATATAATTTTACCACAAATTATGGCACGGAATGTATTCCTTGCGGACCTCTTTCCACATCATTTACACACAATAGTAAAACTGTTGTTCTTAGTCTGGTTTAATTGTTGCCTTGCACATATTGTTAAATATAAGTGTAATTATTGTGCCGTATTAACTAAATCACTTGTAAATGTAAGTAGTGAGGGAGGATAAATTAACCATTTGCTAATTTATTCAGAGGGAGAAAGGGTATTCTAGTTTTTAAAAATTAATTTTATATTTATAAACTTGATCATTGCAATAGTATTCAGAAATTATTCTAATATTATTGAAAATGTGTGTTGTAAAGGTGACAGTGATGTTGTCCAGTAGTGGTGGTCTATTATTTCCATTTTCAAATGCGGAGATAAAAATCACAATTGAGTGTTATTCCGTGCTCTGCATCTCCCTGTACATCTCTGGAAAAATTAAAACATATTTGTAGTTTCGAAAACATAATTAGCATTTATATATTTACTCATTTATTTTTGTAATTAATTTGCCTATAATTACATTTATTCTTCAATAATGTGTTTTTAATGATAAATAAATTAACATGTTTTGTACAATGATCAATAAATAAACAAGTTTAGGTATTGTACGGAAGCAAATCATCAATATTACATAATTAGATGGGTTTTATAAAACAATTATATGATAAAATTTCTATAAAATTTTGATTGAAGTTATTAATGAAACATCTTAAGGCAAATTGAAATTGGTAGGCCTTAGGAAATATGAATTTGTGATTAAATTTTCGATTGGAAATAATAGAAGTGAAAATCATGAAACAGCATTAGAGATTAAATTCATTAATATTAAATTATTTCCAATGCAAAACTTAATGTTAAATTCGTGTTTTCTAAGCGAATTTATTAACTCCTTTTGGACCCAATTTGGTGAAGTATTAAATATAATTTATTTCAATTATTCTTGGTTCAAGTATTCTTGAAGCAACATATCCTCCACCCTCCCCCCCCCCCATTTCAACTGTAACTGTAAACATTGCATTGGTAATAATATTTCATAGATTACTGTAAAAATAAAATTGTTTGTAATACAGGTTTTGTCAAGATTGAATAGCAAGAAGATTGTTTTTGGGCATCACTGGATAAGAGAGAATAATTTAATTGTCCGCAGAATTTAATGAATCTTTTTTTTTTATTTAATGATTATTTTTTTAGTTATAAGTACTCCATTTTATTAACACTTCAGTCAATTGTTTTAATGATATTTAAATTAATATGTTTTCTGCATTTTTAGATTTTCCTAATGACAAATATATTGATTTACAAATAAATATAACTGTATTTTTAATTTAATATATTTTAGAATAAATATATTTTGTGACTTAAAACTAAAACTTGAATAATAGTTACCTATAACTGAAATGATCACATAGATTTACATCTGTATAATGTATTAAGGGCATAAACCAGAAGAAATTAAGTTATTATTGAATGCTATATTACATCCATTTAATTTTCAAATGTCGAATGAATGAGATTTATATTATAAATTGAGATATGAATACATTGAGATCAAGAAGTTCTATATCTAATGTAATGACAAAAGAATATTCTAGTGATGTATTGATTGAGAATATTTCAACAATTGATATAAGAAATGAATTTAAAATTCAAAATAATAATGAAATCAATGTTTTAGGAAAACGAAAGCAATTGAAGATTATTTTGAAAAATCTGTTTCTATTGGTTTGCATTACAGGACTATTATATCAATCGTCAGATTTGATTGAACGGTATATAAGCGGCAGAACTGTTGTCAATACAAGGATTGAAAAATTAAAATACAGTAAAATACCTGC
>JAQFXN010002629.1:0-12283 GCA_034693365.1 Liacarus xylariae
CATCTCAAATATGATAAAATTAAATGATCCGTAAAAGGAGAAAAATGTATTAAAAGGCACATTAAAAATAAAAAAATAAAAAAGAAGATCTGGGAATATTTTATACTAAAATAGATTAGAATTGATTCATCCAATTAATTAAAAGCAAACAATTCTCTAATTTAATTGACGGTAATTTAAATTAATTTATAACAGTTTTAATTAATTATTTGCCAAAAATTTGTGAATATTTGGTTTCAAAATATAAGAAGTAGTATTTCCAAACCAAAATCCATCTTGCAAGAGTAAATCGTGCAATCTTTACTTGCATTATAATAATCACATATTGTTCATGAGAAATGTCAGTTAAGTTGTAAACATATAAACAAAAAACTTGACAATTAGTAAAATATATAAATTCATTAATAAATATCATGAACTATATGTGATTATTATAATGCAAGCTTACTGCAAGTTAAAGATTAAATCAGGGGTCGCGGGCTCGGGTATAGCCTAAATACCCCTCTAAGTTTGAGATTTGGTAAATTACCCTTCTTATATACTATTCTTTAAGAAATTATTTATTGAATATGAATTCAATATATAAAACAATAAAAATATTTAAACAGAATAAAAGTGATCATCACTTCAAAGAAAATCGACATTTCATACAAACAACAAACACTAGCATTAGAGTGAATGCAAAAATGGGTCTTTTTCTGATAAAAAACAATAGAAAGAGAAGAGAAGGCATATAATGAAGAGAGAGTTTTTATTTTTGGAGTATATGAGAATTAAGATTAATTGTTTCTGAATGAAGTGTTTCATATGTTTTGGTGGCTTTTAAGACCTAACCCTAACAATTATAATACCTAACTGTAGTGCAGAACTGTAGCTGTCTTTGTGTGCAATACTTTTTGTGAATGACATTTAATTAAATATACATTTTTATGATATGATATGAACATCAATAGCACGGAAAGAGTGGGAGAACTATGAAGAGAGAGGAGTGAATAAAACAATTTTCCAAACGTTAAGTGATCTCTTCATACATAGAGTAATACTTTTCATAAAGAGGTTTGCAGTTTATAATTAAACTAAACTCCAGGTTCTCATTAAACTCATAGCAACACTAATATTAAGTTATATACACTATACTTACCGTATATACACTGTAATATCCTGAGCCCAAAACGTCCAGTTTATTGATTTCTCTTACAGTTAGAGTGCATTCACTGCTGGTTTTAAATGAACTAATGTTTTGACGTAAAAATTCTGCAATCAATTCAAGCGTTTTGTGAGAAATCCAATAATTTTCTCTATAAATACTGTATACAAATGGCCCAAAACATTAGGACCAATTCATTTGAAAGCAAATTAATTGTATTTTTCTGAATAATCGGAATAATTGTTGAGATTTTATGGACCGATAAAATCTAATTAATAAAAACAATGTTTAAAATAGGAATTCAAGAAATGATTTTATTGTTTTTATTGTTTTCATTTAATAATTCTGAACATCAAATAGAAAATTATTTTATAGATTATATTTGATTTATAAAAATGATTTCTCTAAACATTTATAATAGAATTGTAGAAAAAGCTTTTCTTTTATCTGAAATATTGTGTCGTATTTAATGCCTTATATTCTGTCACATCATTCACACCAGAGATGTTGAGACTTCAAAACGACAGGCGAGAGCATAGGTGAGGGTCCAGGAGATGGCGAAATGGAGGATGTTACCAATTTTGGGCTAAGCAGGGTCCAAGTTTTGCAATCGTCAAATTCTTGCAGAATTTAACTAAAAATGACGAATTTAGCAGAATATTAATGAATTTTGGTATTTTACAGAATTTAACACAATATTCAGAAATTTTCTAAAAATTTGCACTCCCAGCGAGGTATGTATGTGGGGGTGAGCATACCTCGTTGAGAGCCTATAGGGCTATCCGGTTAAAGTGCCAGCGGGTATTCCGGGCTGAACCTCCTCTCTCGACATCCCTGATTTACACACAGAAAAGAGTTTTGAGAGAAAGAATCAGTGAATTGAGAACTCAATCATAAACGAGAAAAATATTTATTCTCTCACTTATACTCTTTTGATCTTTAGAAAAAGGTTTTAATAGTATAGATAAACGAGAGGAGAGAGAGAGAGAGAGAGAGAGAGAGAGAGAGAGAGAGAGAGAGAGAGAGAGAGTTTTCAAAAGGCGCTAAATGGCTGAAAAAGCACTGACAAAATCTATTGGATCCGCATTTTATCTCAATCGACATTTACTATATTTATCACAATTTAGTCGCCTATAGTTTTTTCTTCTTCTTATTTTTTTTTTGGTAGTGTTGTTCAAATTTTTGCCATTTTCTGCATAGCATTGCTGTATAAGCACTTCAAGCATCGGAGCGTTTATTCGTTTTTGGGCTCAAATAGATATATCCCAGAGATATCTGAAACACTTTTTCTTAGCATTCTCTCTCACTCTTCCTAAAACATTATGTTTTGCACTTTTATGCTGTGCGACAAAAAAAAAATATTGGGATTTATTTCATTAATAATATTTTAGGACAGACAGAGAGCTGAGAGCAGAAAAATGAAAATTATATATAAAAAGGAAAGTTTGCGAAAAGCCTTTTTCTTTCCCTTGCAATCAATTAAAAGAAATCACCGAACTATAAATCAATTGTGTATTAAGTGATAATTTATATATAATATTAAAAAACATATACTTTTTCTGATTTCTATTAGTGATTAGTAAAGATCAGAATTTATAAAATTGAATATATAAAACTCTTTTTTCATATTTTTCTATCTTATCTTTGATTTGATGATCGAATATATTTGATAATAAATTTTCTTAAGGATAGTAGAGATCATTATTCATTCACACGACTAAACATTGGATACGATAATAATTTCAACGATATTTTTAGCTCTAAATCCGATTATAACTCAGAAATTTTAAAAAACACATTAACAGGAATTTGTTAAGTGATTATGAAAATTGATTATATGCTCAAAGACTTAGTCATAAATTAATTTTCAATATTTAATTAAAGTTTTAGTATTGAAATTGTTTTAAGGATTGGAATTAGATAAGCACTTTAAGATATTGTGCTAATATATTCGTGTGAATTAACGGAATTTTACTAGAAAAGATTAAAGTTAATACAATATAAAAAGACATTTTCTTAATACCAGATATTCCCAAAATTGAACAGCTCTTGGTTGTATTTTTTGGTCAGGCAGTAGATGGGAGGGGCTATTTTTAATTATTTTATTGATTTTAGTATAATATTGCAAAATCATAAAGCTTAACAGAATTTGACATATTTTAATCGAATTTCCACCCTTTAGATGTTTTTTAATTAAATTTAGACAAATTAAACAGGAATTACAAAATATTCCAGATTTCATATTCAAAATCTTTTTGTACTTAAATACAATCTTCAGTTTATTTTTAAATCTTGTAAAATTTTAACGTTAATATGTTAGACACAGGCAGTATTTAAATTTTTATCATTGTCATACAAACTTTCCTAGCTACTCCTGATATATTTGCTTAATTATAAATACTTCACTAGAATCAAGAAATTTTCAATTATATATTTTATTAATTCTATAGACATGTATTTTATTTACAGAAATCATTATTGGAAAAGCTTAGAATCAAGTTTTAATCAATCAAAACGCAAATCCCGTTTTTTGTCATATTAATTTTTCGCCTTTTATTAAAGGAAACTCTAATAGTTATAATTAATTCTGTGCTGAGATTGTGTATCGAAAAATATTTGTTCAGTAAATAAATGAAAATTCTCTTACAAAACAGAGAAGTTGACAATATTTTCCAACAAAACATGTTTAAAATGAAACAAATTTTGTTATTAAAATCTAAATATCAGTATTTATTGATATTTTATGCTTTTAATGATAATTTGTTAATAAATTTTATACTTTTGAACCTAAAACGATGGAATTTTGAAACTAAGCACCAATATCTGCTTTAGGCAACGGGTAGTTCGAACTCTGCCTCGGCTGAGCATTCTTTCTCTCTGAGTTTAGTTTGTTGCGCCTCGGGTGGGACAAGATGACCATGGACCTAAACCAAGGGTCTTCAATTGGTAGTATACGATCAGCTATCGCCACGAGCCTCGCTGTACGGGGGCACAGGTGTGCTCTCTTAAATCTGTGACACTATCCTAGCTGTCATTATGATGAGGTATGAGGTATGATACCTCTGAGTGAAGCAATGATCCCTGGTTGGGTTGAAATCCCCGGTTGTGCAGAGAGAAGGTTCCCCTAAAAATGGATTGGATGAAAAAAAACCTAGAACGATATCTCTATTTAATATCCATCATATTGTGTGAAAAAAGAATAAATCCTAAAATATATTACTTTTTGTTAAAACTTTAGCAAAAATAATTAAGCAGTGTAATTTTATTTTTAATGCTATAAAAGATTGTTAGGTTTAATTATTCCAAGTTAATACTGTGCGTTCAAACTAGTTTTACATTAAGTTTTACAAATTAATATTTTTATTTTTTAAAGAGCTGAATTTATGTTTTAGTTAATAATTTTGTTTCATTAATTATACTTTTTCTTAACAAAATAAGGAAAATAAATGAACATTTTTTCAAATTTTAATGTTCACAACTAATTCTACAATTAATTTATATTTTATTCAATTAACTTATTTAAATGGAAAAAGTTATTTCAGGGAATAATAAATTCATTAATTCAATCAATTTTATTAATTCATTAAACACGAGTAAATTTTATTTGATATCTAAACCAAAATACTTTTATAAACAATTACATACATTAGGTATAAGTAATTTATAAACGCAAATGCGATCAATCAATTCAATTAATATTTAATCGACTCAATCATATTTGATTAGAAATGTGATCTTCAAATGAATTATTCGGATTGAAATTATATTCTCTTTTCCAGAAATTCACTACAAAGTATCTTAACATTGATTTAATTGTATCATAAATATTAACAATATTAAAAGATATAAAAACTAAACACAATTTATGAGTAGAAAAATAAAAAGTTACTATACATTTATATAATATTATATAAAAGTTTTGAAATAAATCGGAAACAATAAAGCATTGATAAGAGTATTGGAATCGTGGAAACGGACACTTCAATTGGAAATGACTCTAATATGTAAGGATGCTTTAGGGCTCCGGGTTTATTACAATGAGTCAAACTATTGAGTGCCTTTCGTTTGAAAAAAATCGTCATTCACTCAGTCATAACAATTTTTGTTCTCTAAGCAATGGAAAAAATTCTGACCCTATTATTAAACTGACCAAACATTTCTGTTGCGCATCATTTGATTTTTGAGAGTTAGTCATAAAGAGAAGTGCAAAAAAAGAAAAGTGTCGATAGATTTTCTGTTTCGATTTGTGGCTAAACTTTGAAAATCATCAGTTAATAAATGGGAGCTTTTCTTTTTTAAAAAAACTGCTTTAAAAAATTGTGAAAAATATCATTCAATTCAATCAAAAGAAAGAGCACAAAAAACTTTTTGAAAGTTAAAAGACTTGGAAAAAAATAAAACTCTAACAAAAAGGACAGAAATAGACATAATATAACATTTATATATCGTATAAACTTGAATAGGACTTAAATATAATTGGGTTAACTCCTGGACCTATTATGTAGAATAACAATGGCCTGGCGTGTTTTGAAACCAACACGTACTGTAACTGTTAGCATCGTTCCCTTTTTCTATATATGTTTATATACCGGTTCTCGATATCTGCGGTTCAAAGGCAACTGGATTTGTCTCTTATTTTTGTTCGAATCCCCCGAGAATTTAATGGCACACGAAAAATGACTCTTTTTTTGTTTTATTTCACTCCACTCTTGACTTGTCTTTTATGTTATTTTTGTCTGAACTCTACTTTTTTTTGGTTCTATTTTTTATCTATAATTCTGGTCTCAAAATCCAAACGTATTGCAGAAAAAAAGACAAGGAGTCTAAAAATTTATGCTAAAGAACACATTGCGATATATGCTCTCAACTACTTTCTTACTCTTTCTAACCGAATGCCTGTGTGTGCCTAACATTCTTCATGCAATCAGCTATGCATACAATATATTCTGCATATAAGCCATTCCACAACAGAAACCTTATGTCCTTATCTTTTTACTATGTGTGAGATAAATATTTTATGACTTTGAATAAGGAAAGGGTCACTTATTTATGTGCTTAAGTATAATAAATAAATTATATAAGAATTGGTTATATTTAATAATTCGCACATTTATTGAAAAATATATTATTATTTTAATTGACATTAATATAAATAAAAACAAATTTATAACTAATTTTTCAAACTATATTAAGTATTTTCGTAATCTTTTAAGATATATATTTAGACATTGGTTTGAAATTTTGAAATAATATCTAAAATTATATGAAATTTTAATTTATTTATAGAATAAATAAAAAAAATAATAATTTTTAATATTTAAGAAGTTTTATATTATTTAATATTATTAATCACTTAATAATCGATATATTAATGATAACTTTTATTTAACTCTAAAACTAAATATCACTCAAAGCCTTAATAAAAGCAATTGAGTGAAGCAAAGAGTGGAGTATTTGATCCTAAATTGGTTTTCCATCCTTAGTCTTCATCCAGACCTGTGCGTCAATGTGTTTATTGGCAGTGATGTGGAGTAGTGGGCACTTGTCCTCCAGACTGCAGTTGGTTGTGCGCCAGTAATAGCACTCACCCTTATTATCGGGCGGTTGTTTCGGGCGACAGAACTTCAGTTCCGTTTGATCATTGGTCGGCGCAAAAAACACACGTATCGGTGCTGTCTGTCCTTTATGGTAGTAATTGAGGTCCGGATGAATAGTGGACTGCATTTGACCGATAGCTTCGACGGGCGATAAGGGGTTGTCGTAATAGACCCAAACGCTTGACTTTGAATTCCTGACCGCTTCCACGGCTTTTATTTTGCCGAAAGTACCGAATCGTTTCATTATTGCCTTTTTATTATCGATCGACACATTCTCTACTCTCAGGCCATTATAATTCCAAATATTTGTTGGTTTCAGTAATTTATCGCCACTTTTGCCCATCAATTGAATGCTATTAGTGTTAGTCGAGGGCTGTGTTTCTGCCAATTGGGCCCAATTGCGGGCTTTGTCTGCATAGCGGACACCACTTTCGTATTCATTCGTATTCTCGGTCTTCAATCCGTTGTTGTTTTGGTCACTAATAATGTATTTATTGAACGAATCGTTAATATTATTATTACTTAAATTCAAATCCAAATAACTCTTTTTGAAATCATTGTTACAATTGTTGAGTTCATTGCCATTACTGTAATCATTAAAGTTATTATTAGTGGATTCAATCCGTTCGGATAAGAGGCCATCGATTGCTTCCCGAATCGAATTATAATTAGTCGACGCCTTAACAGCAGTCGGTTTATCGAAACCCATTTCGATGAGTGCCGTACACCTCATCCTAATTAAGTCATCCCTCGTTTCACTGCAGTTCGGATTCATTTGGAGCACATGTTTATAGGTTTCCTCAGCTTTAGTGAACTCGTGAAGACCCGCCAGTGCTCTCGCTTTACGGAAATAGCATTTCTCGATGTGATGGTTGAGTCGAATCGCTTCCTCACTGTCGGCCAAAGCCAAGTGATATAATTCGGTCTTTTCGTAACAAAAGGCTCGATTCAGATAAAACCGGTAATCGAATGGAAACAATTCAATCGCTTTAGAGAACAGTTCGATAGCACTGTAGTATTGGCCACATTCGGCCTTCTTGTTCGCCTCCGACCCCAACACTACTGCTTTGCTTCGCAACATTACTTATAATTAATCTATTAATTCCTACTTTATATTACTCTAAGAGTTGTTTATTTTAAATAAATTATAATTAAGTTTTATTGATATATAAATCTAATTAATTGTCTTTTTTTCTAAAATTATAATTTGTTTTAAATAATAAATTGTTTTAAAAGTTTTCGTTAGTTTTCAAATGACTAATGAAAAACAAGTCTTACATTCGCTATATTTTACAGTTTTATGTCGCGAGACATGGATTCAAAAATTAAAATCTCTTCTGTCTTTAGAGATAAATCATAAGAATAAAGAAAATAATAAAAATAGTATTTAGAAATAATACAAATATTTTTACAATTCAACTATTTTTATATTCAGAAACACTTAATGTATATAATTTAAGTCCTTTATATGCAAGCCTTAGCACATATTCATTGTTTAATCTTCTCATTTATACCCATTTATATACTTGACATTCAATTTAATTAAATGTCTAATAATTTTCAAAACTCTTTATAACTTTCAAATATATATTTTTTGACACTTAAACTAATTGAAACTTTAAAAATTAATTTATTCCTAACACTTATTCCAATATTAAATTTTTAGATTAATTTCTTTTCATTAATGAAATAAACAATTTTTTTAAAAGTATTAAACAATTTGTGAATTGATTTCTTGTGCGACAAATCCAATAAATCGGGAGTTGAATACTGATTGTGTCTTTCGTTGTATTCATCCAAAAGTTGAGGTAATTTTGTCAACAAATAGATATAAACTACACATATAAAACTCAAACTTTTAACAGAAACAAAATTTAATAAAAATATTTTCAATAATTTGATAATAAATTATATATCAATTAAGCATTAATTTAAGACTTTGAATGAGAGACACGATTATAAAGTAGTAAAACACAGAATGAATATATAATTTTGTAACTCCTTTTCAGACAATCATAAAACAGTAGGTTTAGGTTTAATATTCACGAATCGTTCAAAAATTTTAAAAGTTATTTCAAGTTTTTAATTTTAAAAAATGAGAGAAACTCTGAATATATCTGAAAACTTATGCTAAAGAATTTTACTCAACTTTCACACAATAGCACATCTCATTGCATACCTATTAACCAGAGTACCCACCGTTCAATTTATATATGTTTTATTTCTAAAATAATCAAATTCTCTTATGACATATGAGCAATCATTTTTCAATTTAAACCAAAGAATTATTTTTAAATATTTATTCTTCTCATATGTATTGTATAAGATCTGTATATAGTGTTTCTGCCATAAAAATTCTGTTGTTTTATGTTTTTCTGAGTTGTGATCAGAATCTGGAGCTTTTATAACAACAGCAAAAAAGCACAAGAAATTATATATAAAGCAGCGGTTCATTCGATCAAAATTTAATAAATGTATGAAAAATAAGGATTTTTTCTTCTCTGTATTTATATTCAAATATATATACATTTTCGCAATGAAAACACAATTGTTTTATTCTTTTTTCATATATTCTTATTATTCTTTTCTTATTTTTTTCTATTCTTATATTCTATGCATAATATGTGCGCACAATATATATGGGTTTTTAAATGCCTGGAATTGTTTTAAAATAGCAATTTGTTCTGTATCTGCAATAAGCCCTACATTAGAGACTAGTAATGCAAAAGAGTATCATTTGAGGGGTTAAACGAGAAAAATGCTTTGCATTCGGAATGTCTTTACAGAAAAATGTAGAGAAACTCCGGGTATTATATATCTTATATTCTTTCTTTATCAGTATTTCTCTTCTTTTTATTTTTTAGTCCCTAAACAAAAAAATATATATAAGTTTAGAATCTATTTTAATAATATTAGGAATTCTGAGTCGAGTTTTTGTGAACTCAAAGCTAACTAACCATTACTACAACAACTAATACAAACTACTGATAGTTATACTGGTATTGACTTTTCCTTTTGTCGTAAATCTATATCAAAAACTCTCTATAACTCTAAAGTTTGTTAGTCATTGTGTCGTAGGTTTTCATTAAATGTATTTCTTTGAAAACAAGTCAACCATTTATTTGAAGGAATTTTATTACGAAAAATACCAAAAACTGTATACAAAACCCCCCAAACGGACACATCTTATTAATGCATTTACTATTTTAGCTATTATTTAGGAAAATAATAAGAAACTCTTTTCCTATCATTTGGAGCTCTAATGATTGCACAGAATCTCATTTAGAGATTGGAGTCTTTAATGGAATAAATTATTCTTCTTTTACGAGAATTACTCTTTGAATAAAATAATGAGAAAATTGTTTTTTTACTGAAATTTTAATGTTCTATAAGTTGTTTTAAATGTTGTGCACATATAATAACATTGATATTAGTGCTGAAACAATGGGCTTTTGGTTTTGTGTGCAAACAATGGATAATCGACTTTCAGCTTCACTTCATTGTCTTCGCATTTGTTGATCATCTTTAAGGCAGACTCTCCTGCCATTGTGTCGAAGCAATCAGTTTCTTATGTATTAATTGGACCAACAATTTAGAAGGAGTGGAGAGCCATATGACTGGAAATTATTAGAAATAATAACTACACTATAAGTATTAACAATAATAGTCATAATATAAGAAATGATTCGCTAAATTGGATATAAATTGTGGACTTTATTAGCGATTTTCCATACGATTCTCAGCACAAGAAAAACTGATTGCGTAATCGTTTAGAAATAAATTTAAGCGAAGCTAATATTTGATGCGATAATAGCAATTGAATATAACAATCATTATATCAACTGAAGAATAGATAGAAAAGAAATGCTGTTATCGATGATTGTTGACAGTAATGGCAATCTTTCGAAATCATAATCAAAATGAAAGATAAAATCCAAACAAAAAAATTGGACACATATTTGAAGAGAACATCCGAAAACAATTCAATCAAACAAACAATGAAAACTATCCGAAATATTTGTGTTGAGAAATATTTACTGCAATTTATTCCTAACAACAAATGTCGGGTCCTTTATATATATATTGAGTGCAGAATTAAATTTCAGTTTTTATTCTCTTTCTTTAATTAAAAAATATTTTTGATAAAAAGGTATTTTTAGAATATTAGTTAAATTTCTGGGCAATTTTCTCTTTCATTGAATAAAAGCTCGTTTATAGTGAAAAATTAATTATAGGGTTGTTATCAGAATTATGTGAACTTTAATGAATGTGTTTTTCTTCTCAATTCAATGAATAGAAAATTAAAAATCGATTTAAGTGTTAATAATGTTTTAAATTTCAAGAATATTCAAAATGAATTTCAAATATTGAAGTTTTTTACGATCAAATTAATTATATTAAATTATAAAAATTAATTATTTGATCTAAGGATGGACAATAGAGGGGTATTGCCAAAGTACCCCTCCTGTCTCCGAAAAATAATCACAATATTCCCTGTAAATGACGAAGAAGTGACGAAAAGACTTCCCATGAAGAAATGGAGAGGACATTTGGACCCCCCTGTCATTTTGACAAAATATTTAAGCATAATGAGCTCCATTTTTGGAATATTCTGTGAAATTCTGTCTAATTCTAAGAAATAACAGAATTTAGGCAGAGCCAAACTTGCAAGATACTATACAAGTCAAATATTTTGTTTCACATTAGTTGTTTTAAAATATTTAAATCTATTCGAAGGACACATACAGTACTTATATTATATAACAGTACTATAATAGTATTGACTTTCCGTATGTTTGTATAGTAAGCTTATATGAGAAGCCGAGCTGATAGAGCCCATAATTTTTGTTGATAAAAATCTGGCATTGACTCAGACAAAGTCATGCAAACTCTATTAGAATCTATGAGTTATTAATTATTAATAGTATTATAGTGTAAGTTCGTCTGATTCATTGAGAGTCACAGAAACTATTCGATAAATTATGTTTTTAACAGGAAAGATACTATGTAATCTTAATATAAATTCAAATATAATATTCATATTGATATATTGCGGCGTTTAGATTTAAATTAGGGGGTAACGCCTGTTTTTGGGGTCGGAAGCCTTTTGACCTTCAAGTGTTTAAAATGTGAGTTATGTATGAGCGTTTGAACCAACTGATGGTTTGACACTATTCGAGCGATATACTACTTTCGTTTATATTATTTGGTTCAAATCTGATTTAAATACCTAGAACCAGGTCTGATTCTCCGCTTCTGGCACTACTACCGAATGAGTATAATACTACTGCTTTGGATGGTATTTCGACACGTGGTTTTATGAGAACGATAACGTGTCTGCTCGTATGGTTGGACCTATTGAGTATTATACTACTAGGTTGGGTTGTATTACAACATGTGGTTCTATGAGAACGATAACGTATCCGCTCGTATGGTTGGACCTATTGAGTATTATACTACTATGTTGGGTTGTATTACAACACGTGGTTCTATGAGAACGATAACGTGTCCGCTCGTATGGTTGGACCTATTGAGTACT
>JAQFXN010002630.1:0-12280 GCA_034693365.1 Liacarus xylariae
CTTATTTCCAAATGAAATTGATTAGTGGAAGAGTGAAGAAAGAAAAGAAATCAGATGAAGAGGCCTCACGAGTAAGTAGAGGAGAACACAGACATTCTTATAATTCTTAATTATTCATTAATTATTCATAATGTTTGCACTTGTTCATTTAATTATTTCTAATTGCTTAATTAAATGTCCACACAATCAGATTGCTGTGGAGGCTATCAGTTGTATTCGAACGGTTGCATCACTACATCAGGAAACAGTATTTGTCACTAATTATGTCGGAGCACTTGAAAGGCAATTCAAAAAATCAAAAGTGAAATCACACGTGAGAGGCATTACATTTGGAGTTGCGAATAGCATTGGTAACTTTGCATATGGTGTGGCCCTGTTATACGGCAGCTATCTCATGGTGAATGAGGGACTTGACTATGCTAACCTATTTAAGTATGTCTATTCAATAATCTTAACTAATCGAGCTAATATTAATGAAATCCTATCCTTGTTATTAGAACCGTACAAGCTGTTATGTTGGGCACAATGATGGTTGGACAGGCAGTCGGTAAGCAGTTATAACGAACTATTTTGATGAGCTTATATTCAGTGTTGCTTTAGAACAGTTTATGATGAATGGATACATGTCAAATATTCATTAAATTTTGATTAAAAATACACATGTTAATATTATTCTATGAATTTTCGCTACAAGTTAGTAGAGTAACATCAAATTGAAAGTATGAATGTTTTTAAAATATCAACCCATTCCATATTTTGTCCTAGATATTTAGGAAAAATATGCTAATTTTTTTGTATGGTTGACCTTGTTTATAACTTGTTAGATTTCATCGTGTTTCTATTTTGCAAATGAATTCCTTATCTTTGAATTTACATTTAATATAATTAATTAATACTTAACTAACCGTTCACTTCAATAGCTTTTGCACCGGACTATCAAAAGGGAAAAATAGCTGCGTTTGCGATATTCAAACTGTTTGACCGAAAGCCAAATATAGTGGTCAGTCATATAATGGGGGTTAAGCCCAATGAATGCGACGGCAATGTCAAGTTCAGTAAATTAGAGTTCACTTACCCGACCCGTCCCAATACGAAAATATTGAGAGGTCTGAGCTTTGATGTTCAGAAGGGACAGACTGTGGCACTGGTCGGCTCCAGTGGTTGCGGAAAGAGTACAATCATTCAACTCATACAACGTTTCTATAACTGTGACGCCGGAGAAGTCGTAAGTTTTATTTAATATATGCTGTTTTACAATTTCGCTTCTAAATAAAAACAATTCACATTGCTGTGCTTTTATATTACCCTCCATTTATCCTTTACTTGTGTAGAATAATATCGTTGGAATATTTGAATTTGAAATGCATTTGAATTTACTTTATTTTATTTTTATTGTGTAAACAGTAGTTCAATTGGAAAATGTTAAAAGATTTTACTGTATATGATATACATCTATAGATCTACTCTTTGATATTTATTGCTTGAGTATTATCTCCCTCATTTGCTCTGCTATTATAATCCTCTAGGTAAATAAATTAATAGATAAGCATTTTTATAATCTTTGAAAACTTTATTTTACTCTATTTTGAAATGCCTTTGAAATTAACATTTTCCAATATAACTACTGTATACACAATAAAAATAAAATAATTATTCAAATTCAAATATTCCAACGATATTATTCTACACAAGTAAAGGATAAATGGAGTACTGTGATATTTTCTTACAGTCAGGGGATTTTATAAGGGACACAATTCTTTCCCATTAAAGCAAAGTTCTATAAGACTTGTCTTGCTTTTCCAATGCTCTGACTGCATGCCTAGTCCAATGCATGAGTTTTTATCTCAAGGAAACTTGTACTCATACATATTGGTAATGTGCAGTGACTAACATTATGTTCCTGATTCAGAATAGTATAATAAATTATCATGGCTATAAAACTGATAAATTGATTTTTGTGTGATATAAGTTAAATAAGTAAATTAATACACATTTAAACATCTAATAAGAGGAACAAAATTTAATAGACTGACAAAATTAAACCAAATAACTTATTTAAAAGTCGAGCTCAAACTATATGTTACAATTAAAAAGTAAACTTACAAGAATGATTCAGACTAACTTACAAATTTATAATTTACTATTTTCCTATTGTTAGTGAACTTTATGACATTTAAAAGAGTATTGTTTTAATATAACCTTCAAGCTATTATTTTTATTTTGTGGTTTGAGAATCCAACCTTGTTTCATAATAATGAATAATAGTGCTTGTATTGGTATATTTTATTGTGAGTACAAGAAAGTAGAACAGAGATACCTCAAAGATAATCAGGATAGTTTAGGACAGTGATATTCAAGAAAGTTAGCCAAAATACCCCACTCTGTTTTGAAAAATACTCTTTAAACTTTTACGCAGCAGACAAATTTTTTTTGTATTTACCGTATTTTCCTCTTTGCAGTTGCAAGTTGGAATTTTATATACCCCCTGACTCGGCCCTACCTTGGCTGCCACTGATGTAGGATATTTTGTTAATTTCACCATTATCTGTTCAAATATTAGCTATATTTAATTTAAATAATTTTTAATACTTTCTTTTAATATTTTTAGACTTTAGACAACAAAAATATAGAGAATTTGAATATTCCATGGCTTAGGAAAAAGTTAGGGATTGTCTCACAGGAACCCATACTTTTCGGGTATAGTATCGCAGAAAACATCGCTTACGGCGATAATTCACGTACTGTAGAGATGTCCGAAATAGTCAGAGCCTCAGAGAAGGCTAATATACACAGCTTTATAAAGAGTTTGCCCCAGGGCTATGAGACCAATGTGGGCGATAAGGGAACACAATTAAGTGGTGGACAAAAGCAGAGGTAATATAAGTTTTATTTTCAATTGTTTCCATATTTGTTAGAATTTTTATTTTCTCTATTCCTATCTCTAAAGGATTGCAATCGCGAGAGCACTTATAAGAGATCCTGAAATTCTACTTTTGGACGAGGCTACCAGTGCTCTCGATTCAGAGAGTGAAAAGGTTTGTACAAATTTGTCTTAATTCAAAAATATTCAAAAAAGTATTGTTTTTGAAATTTTAACCAATCATTACTGTAATAAAAGTGATGCAAATTTAGTTTATAGTTTAGAGTTTGTGGTCTTATATTTACAGCTATGAGTTCATTGTGTTTTTCAAGGATGCGCAATAGGGGTATAGCCAAAATACCCCATTGTCTCCGAAAAATGACTAAAATATCCCTCTGGCATTTACGCCGTGGCCGGCAAATTATTGATTTTACCTGTGCGTTTTCATATTTTTGAATTTTGGTCTATACCCCTTCCCCTGACTTTTCATCCTTTGCGCAGCAGCTCTAGTGTTTTTATTGTAGAGATAGCCTTAATTCAAATTCATATCAATACTACATATTCTAAAATCAAAATATACATTGATCACATAATTTATTCTGATTATAATTAGACTGAGAACATAAGGGATTGCTTAGAAATCGGTCATAATCTCCCCAAATGGTATAATTTAGATTTAGCCTAGAAGTTCAATGGAGGATATATGATCAAGCAGATTTTAATGTGTCAGATCAATTAGTAAGCGTAGAGTTGATTAGATTTATATTAGTAATTTTTCTGAGATTTGTAACAGTTTAAAAAATATTAACAAGCTACTTATTTTATTTGCTATGACTTATTCTATTATTGATAATTCCAATTTAACAGGTTGTTCAACAAGCACTGGATGAAGCGCGACAGGTATTATTGCACAAGTCTTCTGTTTAACTATAAATTATTAAATTTTATCCACATTTAAATATTAGGGCCGAACCTGTATAGTAATCGCCCACAGATTGTCAACAATACATAATGCGAACAAAATTGTAGTCATTCATAAGGGAAAGGTTGTCGAAGAGGGCACACATCAGGAATTGATGGCCAAACGAGGAGCTTATTATGATTTATATAGTGTTCAAAGTAATACAAGCTAAAAATTAGAGAGATAAATTATATATTGCTTACATTATCATTGTGTACAGTTTAGAAATTAGTTATATAAATGCATAGATTGATCATTGTTTAAAACAAAAATCGCAATTAGAGTTATAGTATATATTTGAATGAAAGTGTAAATTATGAATCAAAAACTGACAAAAATCCATTTGTTTAAAGATTTATTAATCAATATAATAATAATGAGTGACTCCTAATTCATCTTTGGTTAAATTTAGACTTTTAAGACTAATAACCGGAAATAATTTTTTAATTAAAATTTCTAATAAAGTTCCAGTTAGAACTGCACTTTATATGATGTAATACATGTGTTCAGTTAAATCATTATTATCTCACTAAAAGAGTAAATGTTTTCAGGGGAAAATTCTGATAAAATCTATTCAATAACTAAGCTAATAATTTAATGCAATTTGAAGTGTTTAAAATATCCCAACTTAGTACCTTGTTGCTATTTTATTTCATCATCCATTACATACATTATATTGATAACGCAATCATATTACTTTGTGTTTTAGTAAATAATTAATTCAACATTATATAATTGTGTCCATAAACGTGAAAGAATATTAAAAGATGTTATTTTACAATAGTTTTATTTAGAGAACAGTAACTCAGAAAACAACTCGTATTAATAAAAATAATAATCTTTATTTAGCTTAAATAAGTATTCACAACTAAACAAATATATTATACTCCATGTGGGAATTACCCGAATTAATTAGTGATTTTATGTTAATCCAACAAAAAGAAGTTTATATTATTACATATGAAATGGTTTTGTATGACAATTCTAATAATCATTCTATTGAAACGAATTTAAATACAGGATGGTTTTGATAGTGATTTTAAGAAAAGTGTTTCATTGGTTTCTTAGCACTTAGCCATGAAGTAATATAGCATGTTGCATATCGATTGAAAGGTTTCGATATAAGCTATCGATTTGTCAAATAATTATCAAAATCAGATAAATTCTAATTAACTATTTCATGATAAAATTTTAAATAATTGAGCTGTGATTTATTTAATCAATGATTTTGATTAAATATATTTTTCACATTATATTCATTTATTAAAGTAAATAATTTATTAATAGTTATGTCAAATCGAATATTTGTATATACAGTTAAGAAAAATCCTAACCGAGAGTTTTGTCTGTCAGTCAACTTATCTTACATTACTTACTCCATACGAAATACATTATGCAGTGAAGTCTAACCTATTCTCGCCTCTCGATTAGGATTTCTCTTAAGTGTAAGTTTAATAAATGTAAATCATTGTTAAAATCAATGAATTTAATAAATATATGTTGAGTCGCTGAACCACTGTATCATTATTTCAACTTATACTATTCCCTTAACTATTTCAATAATAATACTATCCTGTACGTAAATATATTTTTCTGGGAAACCAGATTTTTGGTACTTTAAGGTAACCACTACTCAAACTTATGAAGGAAATTAGTTTGGCTAACATTCTTATTTGAGAAAAAAAAGTTTTCTTACATAAGAACAGTAATTTTTATTGAAAAATTCATAAATTTGCACGTAGAAACCTATTATTTGTCTATTACTTACTTAAATTGTAACCAAAATACTTTATTTTCTATATATTTATTCCGAAACTATTGATTCAATTCTCAGTTTCCATTAATTAAATTCACTAAAACTGCTGAGCTTTTTATAAGTTAATAACTTATTTAAAATATCGAGGTTTAGCTGACATCAGATTTTTATTAATTACGTAATCTGAAAGTTCTTAATAACTTTTCCTTTACTTTCAAGCAAATTGACAGTTATTTGAACTAAATTTTTGTACACAAAAAACAATTGATAAAAATATACTATTTAATATAGCCTAATATAGTCCGGCTCTTCAATTAGTATTCCAAACCCTAAAAACCAATTTATAAGATTAATAATCTTCTAAATACAAAATGAATTTAAGGATTTTTTATGAATAGTTGTAACAACTTTTCCTCCAAATTAATAATATGAGCGCCAAAAACGAGTTTTTATTAAAAAATAAAAATAGAGAGTCTATTAATCATAAATACGAACCAAAAGTTTTCTGAAAATTATTAGTAAATTAGAAAATTAAGAGATATTAATCTTCTAAATATGACGAACACGTCTTGAAATTTGTCATTTGCTAATTGACCTAAATTTAGGCCAAACTTTTGCCAAAATAAGAAATACTAATAAATTTTAAATCAAAGAACCAAAAAAAAAAAATTGAGAAATATATAAATATTTTATACAACCAATTGATCACAAGAATATGTGTCAATCAATAGATTGGGGCATAAAATCAAAAAACACTTTTTGTGCGCAAATTAAAAATTAAGCACTGATTTATTTGTAATACAATCTTTGAAATTATTAATTTAAAACACATAAAGATTATATCAGATGTTTATTACCTTTTAATTATAGAGATTTTGAATTCTGATAATTCAGTTTTTCTTATTTTTTGAAAATATATATATTAATAAAAAAAACAAGAATATATTGATTAAAATTATTACTATCACTAAAATTCTTATTTTATTTTATTAGTTATTATATTAATACAAATATTCTTATTTTATATTTTCATAATTTCATTTCCGCGAATAATATTTTGTTACTGATATTTTGTTTATCAAATAAAATATTATTAATATTTAAATAACTGAACAAATGAATGAATGAATGATATAAGAGATCAATAACTTTATATGTTTTGCCTCTTCTATAGTTCAGTTTATTCTCTAACACACAGATTGATAGATAGATTGCATTCATTTGAATATTTCATGAAATTATACGATAAATAAATTAATAATTTATCTATACTTGGGTTAAAACACTTGTCTTATTTTGCTATTCAAAAGTTTTCGATCTTTTCATTTCATTTATTTGTCGGTTATTTTACAATATTTTTGAATTTGGAAACAAAAAAATCAATAAAACATATAAAATCAGATAAAAAGAATCGTATATTTGAATGAAATGTATATTTTCTGTCGATTTGAATGATACAGAACTGACATTTCAAACAAAACTTATCGTTTGTTCAAAACTATTTAATATCGCAAACAAATTAAACAAATGTAACTCATTTTGATTGACTTAAGTCCTGAATTTCACTCAATTTCTTATTCTCTGCTCTTTTGCTTCTTTTGATTTAGAATATAAAGCATGAAATTTATCAGAAAAAATAAGAAAAACTAAACAATTTGTCATTTTTGTTATGTATTGGATATATGAATATTTCAATGCATGACTTGTCATATGTAACGCAAAGCACAATCTATTGATGTGTGTTGTCCTGCAGTGAAGGCTCACTCTTAAGGCATCATTCATGGCATACATCCTCTCAATTATTTCTACTTCTCTCGACTTTTTTAAATCTTTAAAAAAATATTTAACACATGAGACCTAAAATATGATTTTTTCAACTCTTTTCATTAGTGATTGACTTTAATCTTAAGAAAATCTTATTCCAATCCTCAAAACTCGAGCCACTGATCAATATTCAAATCACAGATTATGTTTAACTCGCTTTAAATTAAATTCCTATTTATAAATACATTGAATAATTGAATAATTTTGTTGAGGATTTGTAACATTTATCGTAAACTGGAATTCGGTCTTTCTATCGTAAATCGATTGCAAAGAGCAAAAGGTTATTAAAATACTATAAATATATACATTATATATAAATGTTATAAACATTTTTCTTCTTATTCTCTTCCCCTGAAATGAATCCCTGAATATTTGAGAACAGGTTTAGGCGAACAAAAAGAAGTAATTGTAATAATTATTTGTTAATAGATTTATGAAATCAATTCAAAGAAAAAACAATCAAAAACAATAAAATTCAATATGAATTCTAAATTAATTATATTCTTTGATGTATGACATCTGGAATATAATATAAGATTTAACAGATTATAAATTATAGTCTTTATAAACAATATAACTATAGAAGAATAGCTCATAAATAGCACAAGAAATGAAAAATAAAAATACTGTTATAATGAAGAAAAATAAAAACCTCGGAAAACACACAAAGTATTGAAAGAATATTATTTATTTTAGTTTGAATGAGAAATACATTATCTCAAAGAAAAAACTACGAAATAATAAATGAACTCAATATTAATATCGATATATTATATACAAAGAACTTTTAGCGGTTTATATTCAAAAGTAAATCAAAAATATAATGACCAAGGGCCCAAATCTCCCTGATAGTAAGATCTTAAATTTCTTCCTATTGAAATTTTGGACAGAACGTGAAATATGTTATTTTTTACTTTATTGGACTTTGCTGTCTTGCTCAAAATTTTTAAAAAACAATCCCTCTATAATATTTTGGAAAATTTAAAAATGCCCCCTATGACTCACCCTACCTTGGTTATCCCTGATTAAAAAACATTCGATATTAAATGAAAACTCTGTAATTGAAAAAACAAGAATAGAAACTAAAGAATAATAAATAAAAGGGAATATTTTCAATGCGACAAAAAACTAACTGTAACTCAAAGACCAAAAGACCAGAAAAACTTATGTTCAAATCCTTTTCAAAACTTTTTACAACTGTATAAAATTCCAATAACTTTTGAAAAAATGTATTGATACCTGTTCACTCGGAACGGGTCACTCAGGGCTAATTCATTACTAAAATATTGAGTCAAATCATAAAATTATTATTTTTTGTAAAAACTATTTATAATCAAAATAAAGTGTTGGAAAATATGTTAAAATAATATTCTCCAATACTTTATCAGGAAGTTTATGTGTTGTTATTATTTATTTGTATTTTTCAATTTGTATTTGGATTTATACTTAAATATTTTGAATGTCAAATAAAGAAATATAAAAGCCATAAATTATAAAAGAGTTCATTATAAACGGGATGTATTGACAAGAGTTCAGTAATATTCCAAAAAAACCAAATTCAAAGCCTTAAAAATGAATAATAATATTAAAATTCAAAACAAGAATACTATTTGAACGGCATTTAAGAATCTGTTTCTCAACAGAACTAATAAAACAACTGTAAAAACAGTCTTCTAATCGCTATTCGAGTTGAATGAATGTAAAAAATTCAATTTAATTATCATTAAATATACCGGTTTTTAATTAATTGCGACACTTGACTGTCTCTCTTCATAATAAATCATTTCAATTAAATACACTTCACTTGACTATAGTTTACATTAGAGTTTAAGTTAAGGATTGATTTTTTTAGATTTCTTTTTCTTATTAAAAGCCTAATTGCCCGACAGATAAAAGCCCTGAGAAAAACGGATAAATAGGAATATAAAAGCCATTTAATGATATTTTAAAGGCATACGAACCGGTGTCACAAAATCAATAAAATCTAATAATTTTAAAGTAAAAAATTTTATCCGTAAAAAATCGCTTTTAAAGGGGTTTTCGATATAGAGAAATAAAAAAGGGAAGAGATTTGTCTTTTGATAATCATGTCATTGAACGCAATGATAGATTAACTTCTAATAGCTTTTCAAATAACTAAATAAATATTATTATTTCTGTTATTTTAATTTTTTTTATATTTTATTTTATTGATGAAAAATTCGATAGTTGAAAAGTTAGTTTTTTTTCTAAATAGTGTTGTTTAGTTAAGTGTATTAAGAATTGCGGCCAATTCTGATAGAGAGCAGCAATGGATTCATTATCACATTCCAAAGCCATTCGTTTATTCCACTCAAAAAGTTTGGTTTAGTTGTCAGAGAAGTAGTGATGATTTGCCTCAAATGATATTAAAACACAGAATAGATTGCGCGCATGTCTTATGTGTGATAAGTAGAAAAGTTTTACCACAACTCTGTAAACTTTTTTCTCGGTTCTGTGCTCTGCTTTAACGCTATGCTTGAGTTTGGAAACATTGAACGCCAGAGTGTTTTCCAGCACCGAGTGTTTGCCATGAGTTCAGTTGTATTTAGTCGCAGGTATGAGATCAACAGCAAAGGTGTTTCGCATAGGTGTGTGACTACCTATTGAAGGACTCGCAGTCAAGCACTCTCTGCCCATTCATATATTGGATAATTAATATAAATTTTATTGTTTTTTATAGTTTTAATCTTTTTTTATTGATGAAAAAAAGTTACTCTAATGAAGAAGAAGTGAACAATACTTTTTGTGATTTTTAACACTTAAAACAAATAAAAAAAACTTTCTTATAATTTGTTTCAGTGATTATCAAAACAAGTGCTATAAAACTATATTTTTTTATTATTTCTTCTAATTTTGTTTTATAACTTGTGTTCGCTTTTATATAAATATATGTTTAAATGATTTGTGTTTAAAATTATTTCTTTTGCTTCAAAAAACTATAATTAACTGATGAATCGATTTATTATGTGTTCAACGTATGGATCATTAACTCAATGATAGCACAGAATAATAATTTTGGGCAAAACTTTTGTAAAACTCATTATTTATGGAAATTATAGATTAGAATAAAATTCTAAAAATATAGAAAACTTTTTTCTGCAACTCTGACCACAAAGTAGTGGACATTATTTGCTAATGAGTTCCCAATAATAGGTAAGACAAACATTATATGTCTTCACTGTTTCTTTTAATTAGAGTTACGAATCCAATGAATCTCTTGTGGCTCTAAATGGTATATAACTGTATATAACAATAATTATTTCATTAAATACTTACAATCCATTTGTTTTACGAATAAAAAATCTCTCTCTCTCTCTCTCTCTCTCTCTCTCTCTCTCTCCCTCTCTCTCTCTCTCTCGCGTTTTTCATTACATAGTTATAAAATTGAGACAATTTCCAAAAATTACAGTAAAGATGAGTAAAGCTGTCATTTTGTTTGAATGATATCGTGTTCTCCGCCTCTCGAACTGATAGAGCATTACTTCTTAAATATATGCCCTCATCTGGTATGGAGTGAGCGACTGGCCATCATAGCCTTCATTGCCATCATTGGTGAGCCTAATAATTTGGAATACACCCATTCCCATTTCAATGGGGACACTAATGAGCGATCGTTCGTGCGATTCACAACTGATCCCATTCTATATGCTATACATCTTCTGACCCGAAGGCGTCTTAAATCATCTCATTTATAGTCATATCTTTGTTTATCTTATTTTATAGCTATTCTAAAGTATAGTCGCTGAACAGACAAAGTTGTCTTCTTTTCCCCTATCACTCAGTCATACCTGACTTCAAAATTATCATAAATTGTTGTCGATTTTCATTAAATTTCACCAAAGACTCACTGAACCGAGAATTTCATTTTGAATTCAATTCAATTGTGGGTTTCATATAAAATGGTTTATGAAGTATCCTAAGAGTCCTATCATAGCTATGATTCTCTATTTTTCAATTTATTTAATATCTTTTTAATGTAGATAAATGCCATACAATCATACTTTCAAAACATATAGGGGTCATATTTGATAAATGGCCAAAAACCATCAAGTTTCTTCAGATTTAATCATTTGGTCATCAAAAAATATCTTATCATGTGTTCATTTTTTGCATAATTAAATATCGTTTTGAAGAATTGAAAGAAAAAAATATTCAAAATGTTTGTAAACAGACTTTAATATTAATATACTTTTTACGTCATATACTAAGTATTACAGCATTACGTAAGCGTAGGACTGAATCATAAAGTCTGGTTCGATATATGAGATAAGGTCTGTCAATATTAAATCTGACAAAAATTCATTGATTTCGGATAAATAGCTTTAGTGATACTTTTTCTTTATTGTTCAGACAAAATATCAATAGTGTTGTACTTAAGGTCAAAATCACGATATGATTCATGTTTTATAGACAAAATACGATTTCATCAATGAATAACTAAATGAAACTTTTATATAATTTATGAATTCTCACAAAATATTTTTCTTTCGTCGCATTATTTAATCAGTTGTAATTTACTAAATTAGCATAGTTCTTCAAATAACTTCTTTTTTTAATAATTTAAATTGCTCAAATTAATGATTAAATAAATATTTATAATAAATATTAATCAACAGTATATCAATATTTATTAATTAATTAAACTTATTTTTTGTAGCAATTTAACTATGTTATACCTAGTGTATCACGGATTCGGGCAATGCCCGGAAAAGCCCGATTTTGTCCGACAAACCCACTAAAATTTGCTTTTAAAATGCAATTATTTCGCAATTCTATCAATTCTTTTATTATGAATTGCAAACATATTGTGAATAAATTTATAATTAATTGTAAAATATTAATTAAATTATTTATATTA
>JAQFXN010002631.1:0-12280 GCA_034693365.1 Liacarus xylariae
CATTGGTGATTCAGACACTGCTTTGCGGTCAGTCGTTGGCTAACAAATCAGATTTAAAATATATTAATCAAACAAAATCAGCAGTGGGTTAGAGATGAAGACATACTCCCTGTCTTTAACGAGTAAATGAGATATAAAATCCTTGGCCTCGTCTGAGATAATCTCAAAGCTCTCGTCGTCGAAGTCAAACACAGCTCGGGTCACATTAGCCATAGTTTCCAAATCGCTGTCTCCCATGAATGGGGACAATCCGGACAGGCTTTTGGCCAAAAGTTTATTGTTTTTAAAAAATACTAAAACTCTTGTTTGAAGTTTTAATTAATTCGCTTACAGAACATAACAGATCACTCCTACGGCCCACCTTAGGGTCAAATTCATTATTCATTAGATTAAAGAATTTTCAAAGAATAGAAGTATGAATTGAAAATTACATGTCAGTAGTGAAGGAGACCTGTTCGAAGTTTACCACTTCTGGGGCAACGAATTCTGGAGTTCCGAAAAGTATTTGTAGTTTCTCACTTTTATTATATCGCCTTGCTAGTCCAAAATCAATTAGTTTTATGCGATTTCCAGTGCGCGTCACACATAACACGTTTTCGGGCTGACATACAAACAGATAGAAGACTAAAATTCAGAATTTGGTAATACTTTTTTCTCTTTAATTGATGTCAGTTTCAACTGATTTATTGTTTTATTTAATTTGTTTCTTTAGTTTATAATTTTTGTTATCATTTCATTGTTTGACGCATTTTTTTGGCAAATTCTGAATTCTTAGAGTCGGAAAATCTAATCTCTGTATGAGATCTAAAGACTTGACTGCCATTTGTGTTGAATTATATTTTTAAAACAGTTTATTCTGTTCTTTATTTAGAAATAATTAAGAAGTTTTAAAGTTATTTTTTCATTAAAACTATTAAATCACACAAAAGCTAAATGTGATTTTGGCTCTGATATGAGTTGAAACAATCTTTTCTAAAGGTGTAGTAAACCAGGCATACAGTAAACTACTGAACACTAATTTGCATAATTTTTAAAACAAACAGCTGTGAAAATATTGCTTCAATATTATTGATGGCCAAACAGATTATACCTGTAGTCGAAAATAGGAATTTAACAAATATCACTCAACAAATATCTTTAGTGCTCTTTACGGGTAATGCACAGACGGGAGACGAGCGTATGTTCGCACATGTAATACATTGAATCGTACAAACTATAGATTTCAATGCTTCCACGACAATTCATTGTGAAAAAATTCATCGTGATATAAAACATCGTGCTAAAATTCATCGTGAGACGATTCATCGTCAATTAAATTCGTCTAAATTTAATATTAATTAGCTCGCTAAGCTCGTGTAATATTTCACCTAACTTAAAGTAACCTAGATTAAATAAAAATTAATTAATACTATTGATTTAGTGTAATTAATAACCAAATTTAATTGACGATGAATTTTCCCACTATGTTTTGTCCTGCTACCGATTTCAATAGAGTTTGTTTGATTAAATGTGAAATGTTGTTTAAAAACAGACATTGGTCTCATATCACTAGGCCTTTGCTATAATAGTATGTGATCGATAGCTTAATTTAAATTATGGCCAATGGGGGAGGTATTAGACAAACTTTTTAACAAAAAATTAAAAAATACTCCACCTTGTGCTGACTGCCTCTCTGACTTTTGCAAGTCTGACCATCGCTAATTTGTATATAAAATCATCTTTAATAATATATTACCCATCATTTATTATATGTGTCTAAGAGAACCAGGGACGCGGAGAGGGGGTACAGTCTGAAATACCTCCTCTGAGAAAAATTTCTAATACTAAGTCGATGGACTGAAACCCTTATACTTTGGGTCATAAAAGCTAGCTTTGGGTAGCTACCCTCCCCCTAGATTACCAAGTCTCCGCATCCCTGATGAAAATTTTTTTTACTTCACATTATTTTATTATCTAAATTATACTATAGGTCAATTATTACAACAAGAAAAAACAAAGTAATAAAAAAGTAATTTAGTGATAAAAGCTACTTGCAGCAATTAATATTATATACGCATTAGACTACTGTAATTCACTCATTGCCATTTTTACTTTCTTTATAAGGTATCCAATCTGAATATTGTAAAAATTTTATATTCACTTTTTTGTTTTCAATGACTTATAGAAAAGTTCAAAAATTCTCTTTCCTTTTTTTGCATATGGTTTATCAAATTTAACCACCCCTAAAATATGGTTTATAATTTTCAAAATTTTATATCATTACAAAAAAGATGTATTTGAATTTAATATGATAATTTTTTTGTCAAATCTTGAAAAAATAATCTTTACAATAACTTATATTAATTTTCAAATCATGTTAGATGTATAATACTGTATATGTACTGTACTCTATAAACTTTAGTACTAATATTTATATAATTAATTGATATAAGAGTATGATTAAAATGAATTGAATTAAATACATAATTGAATAAATAAAGTTTAAAAGTATTTTTAACGAATTTTATGAATCATGTTTTTAAAAATTAATTTATACTGGCTAAGTTAGAAAGTCTATAATTTGTACATATGAATAGACGCGTCTTGGCTTCACTGCAAAGTTTAATATACGATAGTCTTATTGCAGTCAGTCTTTCAATAGTAATGCAGTCAAATTGCGGTATTGAGCAATCTCATTTTTTAAACAATTCTTTTAATTAGAGGTAATTGCATTTTTCATCATTTTTCAGAACTAACTAGGTAAAATTAAATATGTGTTAAAATAAAAAGTACTCAGATTCGAAGCCTGATGAGTATGACTGTAAAAACAAGATTTAATAATAAAAATGACCAATTTTGGGCCTGGGATTCTTTAGTGGTGGTTTAAATATAAATATTAATAATCTTTTATAAATATTTCTTTTGGAACACAATTGAAGTCATACTAGAATTTGATTAGTTATTACATAACACTTAAAATCCTTAAATAAATGCATTCAAAAGTTTATTTTAAAAATATTATACAATTGTGTAATAAATAAGTTTAAAATGAATTAATTAAAATAAATCAGTTAATAAAGTGAAGTCAAATAAACAATATTATTAATTAAATAATCGTTTAGCACTTCATTTAACATTCAAACCGAATGGCAAAACATTTGATCCAAAAGAGAATCAATAAATTTAAAGTCAAGCTATTTGTGAGAAAACTGATTGCAAGCTATAGTCAGAATACAAATTAAATTAAGAATATATTAAATAATATTACGTTTCAGACTATATGATGAGAATTTAGGCAAAAAGCCAGACAAATATGTCTTGAATTGAAGGGTGAGTGCTCTCATCAAAATTAATAATGATTTTGAATATAATAATAAATTTTATTATCAAAACCAAACCAATTAATTACAGTATATATTTGTAGTAAAGCTTTATTCTAACAATTTGTTTCAAAAGGAGTTCGCTTTTCTCTATCTTAACCTCAATTTACTGTATTTAATGTCAAGTGAAGTCAAAAAAGCATTTCACAAATTTATGAATATTTGGATTTAAAAAGTATTAAAAATTGAGGAACTGATGCCTACCTTCATGTCGAGGTGAAGTATATTCTGCGAATGGATGTATTCAACTCCTTCGCAGATTTGTCTCATGAATATAGTGCAGGCCTTTTCAGTTAAAACAAAGTCATCGTCGATGACACGTTCAAACAGTTCTCCCCCTTCGATGCTGTGCCGCAAACGCCAACAAATAAGACAACAAATAGACGAAACGCAGAGAAACAGAGAAATAATGTGAATAATTAGCAAAATAAACAAACGATTGGTTGAGAATTCAATATTTTAAGTGCTAATGTGTTGTTTAGGTACAGACCATTCCAGAATAAGACACATTTGGCTCTTTCCATCATCGAAGGCATCGTACAGTTGGAGTAGTCGTGGATGTTGTAGGGATCGCATGATGTCCACCTCCCGCTCCACTTCCTTGCGGTCGTCCATCCGCATCACATTGATGAACTTCGCGGCCAATTTCTTCTTCGTTGTCTTCTCTGTACATCGCCTCACAATTCCGAATTTGCCTCTAATCAAACATTTGGTCGATTTGGTTCACAATTATATATAACACTCAAATCATATCAATATTCGGTATTTCATTACTAATGGACTACTAATAGGAAGAGGCGGCCAATGAATAGACTTTAAGAAGTCAGCTATTCCTCGAATCTGAAGTATCCCTTCATTTTGGTTTATCATTTTTATAATATCTTACTTTTCTCTATCCCTTAGTCCCTCTTGTTTTGAATAAATGTATTTTCGAAAGTCTGAACTCATTTAACACAACCTTTTCTGACTTTCTCTCATAACTGTCTTTAAAAAATAATTAATACAAACTAATAGAAGTGATTATTTGATAATATAATTTAGTATCGAAAGCGATAATAACTTAAGAGAAAAGATAATTAATGAGTCTGTTATTGTCTGAAACGATAATTTAAAAATAAAAACTTGTTATATGTGTTACTATTTATCTCAAAACTTAGCTTCAGTTAAATAAAATGTCGTCATTTGTTCGGTTAATTTTAGAAAAATTGATTCTCTAAATGTATGTTCTTTAGCACCCATACACACACACATGCACACATACATGCATACACACATACATACCTGCCCAATTCTTCTCCCAAACTATATTCCTTGTGCGGCTCTCTATTCTTGACGACCACTTTCCTCGGCTCGAACGGGGGCTCAATTTCTACTCAAACAATTGGTTTCAAACAATAATAGAAAGACATATAAATATTAAGATAAGAGAATAGAGCGATGAGATGAGCATGTTGAGGCAATACCTTCATCAGGTTCAGTTTCGTCCACATATATCATATTAACTAAGTTTTTATCATAACATCAACGAAAGGGAACTTAACGTACAGAACGATAATTGTATGAAAGTTTGTCCTTCTTTTTGAGATAACAATGTTTTGTTTGTATTTGATTTCAATAGTTGCCACTTAAGACATGTAGAGAGCAATTGGGTTCCATAGCACTTAAGATAGTCGACTGAAAATTATTAACAATAAATTCGCTAAACTCCTGATGTGCTAAATGTAGCGCAAGAACTCTATTATTTTGTTATGCCTTCGCAATTGAATTACACAGAAATATATACAATAAAAATGAATGAATGTTGTGATAACATAAGCGCATTGAGAATTATATTAAAAATTAAGCTGAATTCAGCAATTTGTCTGAACTAAACACCAGTTAAGTAATACAATTCAACAAAAATATATGTCTCACCTCACAGATCACTATATTCTCCAAATTATTTACTTTTAAATCTTATTCTTCTAATTAATTAAGTTTTAAGAAAATAATTTTATCTTAAAAAAGAATAAAAGGATAGAGAAATTGTAAAAAATAGTGAGATATGTGGCTCACTATCGCAACTGTGAAGACAAAACCTCCGACAGCGCAGTATTCCGTTTCTTTAAGCATCTTTAGGCACAGCGCAGTCCTCTCACTGTTCTCTCCCTCTCTTTCTTTAACTCTTGTTTAGTTAAGAAGGTTTTTCTGTCCGGAAATCTCTTTTTCTAAAATTAGTCCTAACCTCGAGCTGCAGAGAGAAAGCATGCAATAGTGAATTAGACCTACATATCGAGATTCCAGTGTTAGCTAACGCACAAATCATTATTAAAACTATCCAAAACCAGTACTGAAGGCTGACTCACATTCAGTTTGTGCGCAAATTTGATGCAAAATTTTTTTGAAACATTTTTACTTAAGTTTTCTTATAATTGATTGATAGATAACATTTCAAATTTTAAAAATGATATTATAGCCAATAAATTATATCAATGCTATAATATTATTGATATATTTCATGACTGAAAGTTTGAGACATATCTATATTAAATATTATATTTCATTCATAAAATATTATTTCAAAAATTCTAAATTCAAGATTTTAGAATTGAGCATGTTCATTTTAATTCATTTTTATTTATTAAATTATATCCTAATCACAAATTATATGTTGCGATTAAAACTAATAATTAAAAATGAGTCAAAACATTTTCATTTTAATTCAAATTGTTGAATTATACATTTTAGAGCTAAAAATGAGAATGTTAATATTTTACTTTACTTTTAGCTATAAAATAATTGAAAACACTTAATAAATATACTTTTAGTGGGTGTTAGACATAACTTATAGAATTGAATTGTTTTGAATGAAAACACTTCTTAAAATATTTATTTTAATAATTATTAATACTTTCAATATAATTGATTTATTGACTTTAGGTATGTTTTAATTTAACAACAAATAAATCTACAATTTTTAGATGTCATCATAAAAACCATATTTCAAACAATGAAAACATTTAAATATTAAACGAAGAATCAAATGATCAAAATATTTATTCTGATTACATTTTTTTCGAAAAACCTGGTGAAACTGAATTTTATATGAAGTGTTTTTCAAAAAAATGCTCATTTATGAAATAATGCTTTTGCTATGTAGTCATTAAATAAATTACTAAATTATTAGAATTTTTAAACTATTTTATTTGAGTCATTAAATTATTTACATTTTAAAAACTAAAACTCATTTAATTAGCTTTAAATCAAATTGTTATATAATGTTAACAATTTTGTTGTCTGAATCGCATGAAATAATTTATTAAAAATAATTAAAGCATTCAATTAAATAACTTAAGATTGAGATAATTTAAAATTAAAATATTAAATAAACTGATTAAATAAAACTGCATTCAATATTATATAATAAAGTCAGTTATTATGTCTAATTTTTTTTATTAAACTTTAATAATATTAGATATTATATAACAATAATATTAAAGACGAAAATTAGTTTAAAATTTAGTTTTTGTATATTATATCGGATATAATACTCTTTATAGTACAGTATTATATGAAATAATTTGTATGCTTTAAATGTTTAGTACAGTTGATTTGAATGGATGTAAAAAATAAATGTTTTTCTTTGACTTATATTTCAAATTCTATTGATAACACATTCAATGACTAAATTGTGAATTTAGAGCTGAATTGATGGCGAGTTTTAGATAAATAAGTTATTCTAATCAATCATTAGAAAGAGAGCCATTGACAGCACCATTCCTGCAATGAATAAAAATGTTTTACATATTATTATAATTATATTTTTAAATAAATAAAGAAATTATATTTTATAATAAAAGTCGTACAATAATGAAATACACGAATAAATTTAGATTTTATTTACAAAACTATTAATTAAATTCAAAGATTTGATTATTTGAACTTAATTTAGTAACTATTTTAGTTTATTCGCGTAATCCTATGTCTTGTAATCTCCTCATTTAAGCATGTTTAATTATGGTTTAAAACAAAATATAGTTATTTTTCTTCAATGTAAATTTTAAGCATAATTGATGGAACATTAAAAATTAACTGAGCTATTCTTTTACTAAAACTTATTTAAGTTTCATCTTGGTATTTTGAGTTAACAATTTATAAGATATTATTAGTAGAGCTTAATGTTGTTTTATAAAATATTTTATTTGATTGAAATAAAAATATATTTATTCATATTATGTAAAGAAATATAAATTAGGTATATTAAAGAATAAATTAGATTTCAGGTTTTGAAGTATAAACATGGACATTAAAATGTTAGGGAATCTGAGACAATAGTTTGTTGTGACTCATACTAATGAACTTTGAAATTCGCAGATGTCTTAAATAAGTAATTTTTTAAATATATTATTTTATGAAGATATAATACTATAATTGTTTTAAATTATAGAACATGGGTACAATATTATGTGATCGTATGTATAATTGGATTAAAACATTATATTTTAATATCAAATTTGATTTTTAATTTATTTCTGCAAGAAAATCTGCGATTTCATGCCTATACTGTGGAACTATGTGTGAGTCATCTTGAGAGCTCATTCAATTCCTATTGTTAATAAAATTTTAAAAAGTCCAAAGATCATTAGCATGGTTTTGGAGGATACAGTAAAATTTGAAATAATATTCAGACCCATAAAGATAATTTTTCAAGGATACACAAAGGGGGAGGTACAGACCGGAATATTACCCTGTGCTTTCGGCCAAAGTAACTGTGCAGGGTAACTCACTAATAAAAGAAAACGGCGCCTTTAGCATGGTTTTTTCGACAAAATTGTGAAGACGTACGGAGAAATATCCCCTGACATTCTCAATAAACAAATACCCTCTCCTGACTTTTTGACCTTTTGCGTATTCCTAATTCTTCTTTCCTAATTTGAATTTTAAGAGATGTTCTCAAATTCTATAATATTTCCAAATATAAGTTATATAATAATACTATAGATGTTTGTGTCACACAGTGATACACAAAAATTGGATCTAAAATAGATTTAAAATTATTGATAAAATAAATACTTAAACAAATAAGTGACTATAATAGCTATCTATTCTTATCTAAAACTAACAAACTAAGCTATGTTATTTATCCCTTAAGTATAGTTTATTCAAATCGGAAATTTCATTAATATTATTGTAAAGGTTGCATAAGTTTTTGAGGTTCGTTTCCCAAGTTCATTTCTTTAATATAGATTGCATGTTCAAATAGATCAACTTGGTTTCAAAGGAATCTCAAAATAATTGAGATTGCAAATGGATCAAATTGATTGAGACTCAAAATAGCAATGAATTTTTTAAAAATATAACAATGACTTAAAAGTCGTGGAATATTTAATCAAAAATAAAATAAGTAACTTTGTAATATTTATTAGAAATAAAATCAATAAATATAAAGTCGATTCACATCACATTTAGATGTGAAGAATTTATATTTTAGTTTAATTAGAGGTAACCATACTTTCAAACTATTTGTTATTAACTGGAACCTAAATATTCGAGTTTATACTAAAGAATATAAACTTTTAAGAAATGAAAAAATTATCATTTACTTCATAATTAGATTAAATATTAATTGATATATGAATAGATATTTTTTGTGAAATGAATATCTCATTTCTTCATTGCCCATCTAATTATTTGTTTATATTCTCGACGATAAACTCGAATATTTAAGTTTCAGGTTATAAATAATAGATAGTATTAGAATCCTCTGCGCCTTAAGAATCTCACTGGAATTACATGTGAGATGAACTGGATGAGCCATAACTGGTTAAGAAATAAACTCACCCGTAAATTTGAAAGTCACCGTTTTTGATCATTCTTACTACTAAATTACAAAAATTTGAAGGTTAATTTTTATAATAAAAACCTACATTAAAATGAAAATTAACCATGATAAATTAGAGTTTTTATGAATTTTCTAATATTTAATAATGAAATAATTTTAAAACATTTTACAATCGAAAACCTATTGTAAAATATTCTATCGAATTGAATCCTAACTGACTCTTCACAGTTGTAGTCACTTGTATTCTCGTCCCCTCTTTGGCCTTCACTAATTTTTTAAATTTTAAAATGTTTTCTCAATAAATAAAAAGCTAAAACAGTCTCTATATTACTAAAACATAATTCAAATTTATTTTAAAATTTGAAAATTTCTAAAAGAAAAATCATGTTTTCTTAAACATTTCAAGTTTTTTTGTGAGCGAATAAAAAAAATTCAAACTGTTTCTCAAACCTAAACAAATTCCAGAGAAAGCACTATTCCTACAGAATACCACTTTTTAAAAGACTATATGACAAAGCATTGTCTAAAAAACAAGTTTTGGATTCTCGGGACTATTTTTCTTATTTACCTAAAAATTTATAGATTTAGAAAAATAGAAATTCACACAAAGTAAATGTTTTATGAATTAATTCATACTTTGTTAATAAATAATGACAATTCAATCATTAACTTTTAAGATTTAGTAATCGTAAAATATCAACAATTTCAATTCTTAATATAATTTATAGGGCATCCTGGGTAGTTTTAAGCATGCTACTTATGATTGTGCAATAATTTTGATAAAATGGTACATAAGACAAAATTTTAAATAATTAGCATTGAACTAACATAGATGCACTAGGAAGTTTAGGACCGATGAATTTGAAGCAGTGATGTTATCTGGGGGTTTAATCAGATGAGAGATTGAAACTGAATCATATCTACTAATACTAACTCTATTGAACTCCATTGAAATCTATAGAGTTTTTATTAGTAGATATGATTCAGTTTCAATCTCTTATCTGATTAAACCCCCTAGATAACATCGCTGATTCAAACTGATTATATTATAGCTTTTAAAATATTTAATACAATATTTTTTACATTTACTCAAAATTCTTTGTAAAATTTTTGAAAATTTCAATTTATATCTTAATTCAAAACTAAATTTAAACTTAGAATATGTAAAACACTATTGATTTTAATATAGAATTGTGTCAAGTATTTAGATGTTAATTAGATTTATCTAAATTAACAGATGAATTAACGCAATTACGCGATGAATTGCGGGCAACAAAACTACAATTGTATGATAGGGACCAGCAATTGTTGAAATTGCACAGAGAAATACACAAAATGAAATCAGTTCTGGAACAGACATCGTTGACAATGAAATCGCCGGCAAAATCGTCTATTGGCTCGACTACTGGTCCGATAAAGAAGTGTGGAGTCAGTGGTGAATGTTTTTCACTGCAATCAACACAACAAATGACAATAACTAAAGTATCAAAGGATTATCGCTCAAAACAACTGATCAAAGAAGCGCTTTTAGACAATTCCTTTTTGAGACACTTCTTAGACACACATCAGTTGAAACTGATTGTCGACGCTATGTATGAGAAAGAATTTGCCAAAAATTGTCTCATTTGCAAACAGGGTATGTATGGCTCACACCTCTATGTCATAGCCTATGGTCACTGCGAGATAATTGACAATAAGAATCAATTGGTCAACCAATTGGGCCCAACAAAGGTATGTCGAACTCAATTGAAAAATTTTTTTTAAATCAACTTATTTTATAGGCTTTTGGAGAACTGGCGCTTCTTTATAACTGCACCCGAACTGCCACTGTAAAAGGTATTTACTTAACTATTTTGCAGTTATTGAATATTTGTATAATATTTCAATCAGAAATGCCGGTGCCTTACAGTAAATTAGAATAAGTGGTATATCGAGGTATTATTGTTCAAATTGTGAACAGAATTTGTAGTACTCTAATGGATTTGACAGAATTTGATGGTATGATATTGCACATGTATATAGTCCATGCCCTGTGGACTGTATTCCCTTTGGTATTTCTTAGAATACTATTTCACAAATTCTAAATTTATTATTTAAGCTCAAATCGTTTTTTTTGTTCGGGTTTTAGCATTAGGTTTGTGCTAATATTAGTTTGTATTTAATTTAGTATTTATTTAATGAGTTTATCTGTTGTTTAGCACTCTTTTGATTTTTTTGTACATTAATTTTAAAGTAAAAATAAGTCATTTTCTATTTATTTTTCTATAAATTTTTGATTAAAACCAACTTTTGCACTAAGAGTCTAAAGAATTACAAAATTAAATGAAGTATTCTTTGTGTTTCAAAATTGTAAACATTTTCACACTTAAGAGATAAGTAAAATAAATAAAAAGAAAATTTTTATGGATATTCTTACTAACATTCAAACAAAGAATTTTAAATCCCATTATACAGAATTGATTGAAGCAATAAGTTCCCTAGTTAATATATTTACTTAAACTTGAATCAAGAATAAATCTAAAGTTGAATCATATTTAGGGCTGCGCATTCGTGTCTCAAATGTAGATCACATGTGGTTATGGGTCAGTTTACAGTTTAAAGTTTACACATGTGCAGGGAGTAAAATTTTTATGCTGATAAGGATATTTTAATCTTTTTGATAGTAAAATCATATACAGTCAAGAAAAATCTTTCGGAGTTTGAAATTTGAAAATTTGTATAATTTATTGAATGATAAAACATTGAATATCCGATCTCAAGCACTTGAGTGCCTTAAGGGGTCATAAGCACTAAATGGGATACAATTACGTAATAAAATGACAACAATTCTAACCCTTTATTATAAGTCAATTCTGAAATATATACTTTAAAATCACAGTAAATACACTTAATTTATGGAATAAATAAACTGTCAATCAGTTCATAGACAAATGTATTACAAATTACGTAAAGCATGTGTTTATTGTGTTTAACTCTAATTCAATTCAAACAAAAATTAATCAATTGATTCAATCATTAAATCATTCGATTATTGGATTCAAACCAACACTAATTAATTGAGTATTTAATTATTTTGTAAATTATGTGCTATTTATATGAC
>JAQFXN010002632.1:0-12278 GCA_034693365.1 Liacarus xylariae
GCAGCACTTATATTTCTGAAAAATCAACTTTTTTTCTTGTATAAGCCGCGGCTTATAATCGAGAAAATACGGTAATATATTTTCCTGCAGTAATGTTCAATATCTTTAATATTGTATATAAGTAAAAGATTGAACTGGTATTGAATGATAATTAAAGTATGAAATTTTAGGCAAATATTTGTATTAGAGTTCCAAAAATTTAATATCGATTAATTCATTTAAGTATGATATTATTTAGCATGAGATTTAAGTTGATTAATATGAATTTATTAATAAAATTTTAAGAAACACAAAGAAAAGATATTTTTTAAGAAAATGGGATTTATTGGATAATAGAAAAGAACTACCTGAGACATTAGTTTTATCTATGCCCAGTCGTTATATTCAATTAATAATAAGTCAGATGGACTGACACGATATTAACTATGTATTAAAAATTTTGCTTCAAATAAAAAATTCGTGACAATTATATGGACATAATATAAAGGTATCACAACGTGGCCCTTTTCAAATTGCGAAGACATTATATCTATAACTCCGTTTGATCACTTGGTTTAACTTAAAAATGAGATTTAATACTTATTTTTGTAAAGTACATACCCTTCAAAACCCTTGTGAAACACCACACTTTCAGCTAATTATTTTAGATTTTACATAAGGTTTGATGCATTATCTGATAGGAATAGTCATCTACTGATAATCAACTTCCCTTTGAAACACATTTCCACTAAGTTTAACAATAGATTTCGCCATTAAAGTGATTACATTTGAAGAAATTATAAAAATACATTGCCAACCAATAGTCTCAATTGATAATGAACATTTTGTCCTAAATAGATTTTCAACATCACCATTTCTTATTATAAACAATCTTCAACAATTATTAAAAATGAACTAGCAACACATTCATAATTTAAAATAACTCTAATTAGAATACTTACCACAAGGAAAAACATTTTTAATAAAATATATTTCAATTAATATAAATAATAACATTGATTCAAACAAAATGTGATTCATTTCACGGTTAAAATTTTTAATTTTAAACAATAACAATTCTTTTTTAAAAATTTTAACAATATAATATAAGAATAAAGAAATAAAAGAAAATTTTTCAACACTAAAATACTTTTACTAGATTATTGCATTATAAACATATAAATAGTACACTTTCTACACTTTAATATAAATCATCTCTTGCATGTTAAAATATTTTTCCTAAGACTAAATTAATAAACAAGTATATTTTGTTAAAATACAGTTTTATTTGTATTAGCAATATAAGTTTTAGACTAGAAATATTAAGCAAAAGAAGAAAAATTGAGCAGATGATTGATTTCTAGCAAACATAATTGAGGAAATGAATTTCCGCTAATTATCAAAACTCATCGCCTAATAAAATTTTAACAATTTAATTAGATTAAAAACTAAATATAACCAGTTTTTACGAAATAAATTTTCTAACAACAACATTTATTTAAAATTTAATTAACATTTCGTTTTTATTTGCCTTTTCAATTTGTTTTTAGCTCGTATTCATTTGATAATCTGGTTATATAGGTTCGAAATGTCTGATTATAATTATGTCCTATTGTTGGAAATTATTAATTCTATATTAGAGACGAACAAAGTTTGAAATTCCTTCACATTTTTGTTATAATTAATATTATATATCCACATCCAAAGCATTTCTCTAGAACTTTTTAAATCTGGAAGATTGTAGGTATAAGTACATCAATTGTACAAACAAAAATTTCGTTCTAATATTCAAATATATTTTAGCGCCAATGTACTCTATACTATTGATAGAAATTTTTATTGAGTTGAAAAAATTATTCTAGACAATGTTAGTAATTTTAATAATATAAACAAGGGTTACGCAAATCAGAAAAGTCATGGATTATTTCTTCTCCAAAATTTCACAATGGTGTATTCCGAGCTGTATTAAAGTCCCCAAATTTAGACTAAGATGTCCAGAGGGCGTATTAAAAAATAGTTGAATTTTTGACATAAAATTCTCCTTTTAAAAGGTTTTTTACATAATTAATTAATTAATTAACAAAATTTTACAGGTTTTTTCATTAACAGGAAATAAAGATTTAAATGTCATATATAAAATAGATAAGTAAAAAAGAAGAAGTAACTTAATAGTAAAGATGTGCAGGTATCAGTAAAAACAACACGGGTGTGTTCTATAGTTTGTATACTCATTCCTGATCCATGACATATATTCGATTTTAAAGCAAATTTTATTATATTTTATGTTTTTTAATACGAGCTTATATTAATGATACATTCTTGTTATCTATGATTCGTTTTGAATATGTATTTAAAATGCATGAATCATTTTCTCTTCTAAAACTGTTTTTTTAATAAAATTATTTAAATAATTTGATTAAGTTGTTAAAAAAATTTTTGGTGCGGAAATTGATTCTCATTGTTGAAAAAAATGATTTAGATGAAAATAAATAGGAAAACAATTATCTCAACTTTAAATGTAACTTACATTGGATTGTCAACTACTTAGTTAATTATTAGACTGCATTTACCAATTATGTTCATTTGTGTTCTGACAATTACCTTTTAATTTAATATTATGCCTATTATTTATTTTGTTTAACCACATCGATTCGGAACTGATTTTAGTAAAAATTAACTAATTAGTCAGGGAAAGCTAAAATTACATTTTATAAAATAATCTCAAAACTCAATCTCGGTAATTTTATAAATTGGTAATTAAGTGGTGACCAATTTCGTTTTTTTGCTTCTTTCTTTAACTTCTGAAACCATATAATTTGAATATAAAGTAGAATGGTAAAAAATTATTTTATAAACAATATTGTAACATATGAAAATTTTAAATATATTTAAGAAATAAAAATTTGAAAGATTTAAAAATTATAAAAATATTTTCTCGCAAAAGATTTTAGGAAAAAAACTGAATTATTTATAATTTGAAATGAAAATTTAAATCCAATTTTAAGATGTTGTGTTAAAAAGTGCGTAATATAATATACAAAATAAGTATAAAGAAGGGGCTTAGTCAAGCGGTTAATTTGAATAGAAACTATCCCATGTTACAATACAACAATTAGAGGAAAAATATTTCACCCACATCTATGCGTTAATAATTAGGACTAATATGTTATACATAATTTTTCATGTACAATAGTATTCTTAGCACTATTAATAATTTTCTGTGACACCTGCATATATTCTGTATATGAAAATCATTTTGGTTATTTTACTATAAATCAGTCATTTTTTGAAAATTTTAGAAAATTATTTTATTTACAGTATTTAATGCATAATCTATTTGAATCAAGTAATAAATGAGATTTGTTTACTATCCACTATATTTAAAATTATTAAGTTAATTTATAAAGAATAACTGTTAGTAATTAATAGATTGTACTGAAATAACAAGTCAGGAGCAGAATGCACGTTTTGGGTTTTGATGGTAAAGTTTTTATGGATGAAATTTTTAACGAAAAAATATTTTACCGCATCTAGATTAGTGTTTTTGGAATTTGATAATATTTCCAACACGGCATTTTTTATTTAAATTACTATGCCGAAACCTACTTTTAAATAACCGACTATATTTATTAAACTACAAAACATGCAAAATCAAAATTTTCCATTATGAACATTATCATCCAGAACCAAAATACACAGTTATAGCAAATAATATCGAAACCATATTTTTTTAGTCTCATGTTTAGGGATGAGCAGAGGTCAGGCTCTAAGAGTTTTGCGAGCCTACAGGCCCAGGCCGAGGCTCACATTATTTAACGTGGCTCAGGCTCAAATTTAAGTACTATGGGCCTAGTTTGGCCCTAATTATATGTAACAATAAATTAAATAAAAAAAAATTGGAGTGAAGTAAATATTTAAAAAAATTGTCTATAGCGCAAGAATTCACTAACCAGCCAAGTATAATATTTTGAAAAATTTTCGCGATATGCAGGGTATATTGCAGTGGTTGGCAGACTGAGATAGTAATTAAAATATTTTAGAGTTCAGATATCGCCGAAATAATAAATTCATGGTACTTTTACATAACTCATATAAGAGTTTAATCAGAAAAGTATATTTTGGGAACCATTCACTTTTGTTTTTGAAAAAACTTTAATCTTCTAATGAAGACCCACACCAATTAAAAATTTAAATTTAAAAAAATTCCTCGCTGATTACATCCTCTTCTAAATTAATGTATAAAGTACTATCTTTTTCATTTAAAAGGTATAACATTATATATACGATATCTGGCCCGGCATTGAATGAAAAGATAGTACCTTGAGCTGATCATTTCTATGATATCTCAACTCTAAGGTGCTTTCTTGCACTCTTTGAGTCTGACTACTCATGGTATATTGGCCATATCCCATTACCTGCCCAAGATTTATACTTGAGGTCAGGCTCTGGACAAAGCCCATAGAGTTCAGGCTAGGCCCAGGCTTGTTATATTTTTATAAGCCGAGGCCCAGTTTCGAAATATTTTGAGCCTAGGCTCATGTAGCCGGTGGTTTTCGGGCCTGTGCTCATCACAACTCATTTTAATAATAACAAATAAAGTACCATAAAATGTACAGGTCATATCAATGTATTGTTACAATTTATTTGTTGTAGTCTAATATCTATTTATACAAATGACTAAAATTTTACCAAAACCTAAATTTGAAAACGAAATGATTTGAAAAAAACAAATTCCTAATAAAATTCATATATATAAAAAATTGTGCACAGGCTTAATTCTATACATAGGGAGAACAATATTGATATTTGCTTTTATTGATATCCTCAATGAACTCAAGATATTTCTCTTCTGCCAATAAAACATCAGGCGTTACATCGATATTAGCCTCTGTGCGCATAGCTTTCAAATGTCTTCTACCATTCTTTGTAGAATTATAACTGGGTGCTGCAGGAATTTTATCACACTTATAATCATTAAAAGGATCTTTAACAGCAGGTAGAAAATAGTGGAAAAAAGTAGCTGTTTTTGAAGCAAAAGCTGGAAAATATTTCTCCAATATATCTTTGGGTAAAGAGCTTCTCAGTGTGTCTACGGCTTCGGGAAATTTTGCCGGTTTTCCACTAATCATATCATTAATTGGTTTAATCAACTGGTCGTGGATATAGCACAAGTCGCCGTACCCAACCTGAAACACTTCCTTAACTCTAGTCTCTTCATAATGGGTGAGAAAATCATTTTCAATGTCGGCTTTAGATATGTCATCGGTTAACCAGTCATGCTTTGAGCCCTCGTTGTAAGTGATGGGCAATAAATTCTTGTCATCTATTAGTTGCCACTTAAGTACCGCATAGTCAGCCACGTGTGCGTGAAATAAGTAGAAGATTGGGCTGAAAAATTAAAAAAGAAGTTCATATATATTTAAAACTCAATATAATATTTATTGGGTATCACTAAACTGGCACAAAGCAATTTCGACAGAATGATTGTCATAATAGAAATTTAGCAGTGCTGATACTTTCCATAAAAATTAATCTATATTGTTAAGAACGTTTCATTTATATTTGATTTAATTGTTAATCTCGTCTCTTAATAGCATAAAATCAATGTTTTTTCATATTTTTCACAATTTATTGTCACATTTTATGTAATCTTAATTTATGATTACCTCCTGACAAATTTTGAACTGATATGAAATGAAAAAATTTTGTAATAGATTTATCAAAAATAATGAAAAAATGCGAAATTATAACAATAAATAATGATAAGGATAAATATGTAGAGAGCATTGCAGTGTCATCTAGATAAAATAAACCACAACTAGGACTACTTAAAAAATCTAAACAAAAAGAAACTGGCCATGATCTTGCTTAAAGCTGCTTTCTTCCACTTAATTGAGAAACAAATATTTACTCATTTGTGGAGAAATAACTACTCATTTCCCCCTCATATCCGCCAACATGTAAATGGATCTTGAAATGAGCCGAATTGCCCAACAAATTGGCGAATTGTGGAAATGTTTTTGATGTTTGCGTGAGTGATGTCACCCATTCCGGCGGTTCCCAAACGGGAATTTTCTTATCATTCCACTGGCGTTTCAGACAATGTGGCTTTGGGTGCTTAACCTCCTGTTTGGCAAACGCACCGTCAGTTACACAGAAATTGTCATCTTTTTTACCAGAGGTTCCAAATGTTTTCCAAATAATACTCGATTCTGGAGCTCCAAAATCAGTGATGTATTCCTTAAATGAGAAATGAAATTACAATTATCATGTAAGTTCTTAAATATATGAAACAATTGAATTTTGTTTTGTGTCCAACCCTGCCCTGTCCTATTCTACTGACAGAACTAGTTTGGAGCAGCACATTTTATTTATATTTATAGTATTATAGAAAGAACTATCTTAAAATTCTTTGAACAATTATATAAAGGCGGTTCAGAGATGAGTGTTATGGTGAGGTACCTTGATAATAATCAATCAGAGTTATTTTCTATCTACAGTATTTTATCGTACAAATTTTTTCAGTAATATCGAAAATGTTTCATAATTTGCAGTAAAGGGCGAAAATTCATCTGAATTTATAGGAAATTTTCACCTTTAAGGGATAATCAATGAGGAAACAAAGAAATTTGTTCTTCGTGATAAGGTGAAAGATCACTATGTAAATAAAATCATAGATCATGTTACATGACACTAGAACCGGTGTTGTCATTTTCAGCCGAGATAGAATATGGAGGTGGTATTTTAGAATGTATTATTGCTATCATTTAGCAAAACCATAACAGATTTACCTTTTGTCTATTCATTTTTAAAAAATTGCATTTTATATATTAATTGTCATTCTTGCTTATGAGGATGAATTTAACAGTATGAAATAGCAAATTTAAAATTTTTAACATTTGGGTCACGTACATTTAGTAAATACGCAAGTCTAAGGAGGGGGTTAGGTCAAAGTGTATGAGAGCGTATGACAAATAGTGAAGGGTTTACGAATAAAATATAAAAAATAAAACATACAAATGGGAAATCTAGTAAATGAAAGGAAATAGTAAAGCAATCAAAAGTCACAAGCACAACCAGCTCGGTCTCAAGTAAACTTTTTGAGGCACCAAAAAACATATAGTTAATTGATAATTTGAATTAATGACTAAATCAAGTTTCATCAAAATTTATAAATGTTATTCAGCGGGGGGGGGGGGAGTGTTTAAATCGGAAATCGTACATACTTATCCGTAGATAATGCTTGAGCTTACGATTGTGTATTTAAGGGGAGGGGGCATTTAGATTTTTGATTTTTTGCGTACGGTCTATTTGTATAGCGCCTTGGCGATAAATTGAAAATGATGAATTTAAATCAATTAATTGTACAATAAATACACACCCAATAAGGCAGCGATACATTGGGATTAATTTTCTTCATCTCCTTTTCCAATTGATTAATGTGCCAGCGATGCCACGGAACGACTTCAATGAATTTATGGATCGATGGCCAGAATGTGCCGTGAATTAAGGAAAAGGCATCCATCTTTCCATTTGCGTATAATTCTTTGAACACTTGTATTAATTCAGATAATTCCTGTTTGGATAAGCATTTGATGTCTTTCCTGACGTGCAATGTCTTACAGGCGCTCTTTAATGGATAGGTAGAGGCGAATCTCTTTTGAATATAAAGCCTAACGTTTTCTAATTCTTCAGATGTGAATTGTTTTGAATGAAGACATTTGCTATAGATTTCATCTAGTTCGCAATCTTCTGTTCCTGAATATGATTGTTTAAAAGAAGTTGCTTAAATCTTTATCTTAAGAAATATTGTTTAAAATATCACTATTTTCGATAAAATTGCCCCGATAGAAGAAATTTTTACAAATTATTCTTTGTTATTTATACGTTGGTTTGAATCTTTATGATATCTTCATATTTTATCTTTCAAATATCAAAATTTAGAGGGGATATAATTTTTATCAAAATATTAAAAATGCACCGAGGGCAGTAAGATTAAAAAACTACTTTTTGCGTCTGTGGTGCAAAAACTCAGTGGGGTTATTAAGTCAGGGTTATATCTTCATTTAAAATTATCCACTTCTCTTTTTAATATTAAAAAAATTTAATGATTAATAGAAATAAACTACTAGATTCAATTTATATAATATAAAAATGAAAATAAAACTCACCACAAGCAGAAGAAACTCGTTGAAAAAAATTTATTTTAAATACAATATATATTAATGAAAATTCAAATAATGTGTAATTCATTTCTGAATCTGATCTCTTTAAGAACAAGATATTTTTTACTGATGATTTTTATTTTTAAATCGCCCCGAATTAGATATATATTTAAACACAAAATTTATTTAAAAAATTATTTCGAAACAAACTTTGAAATATTAAACTTAAATATAAATTACCTTTTGCAAACGATAAAATCTGCTTGGCAGCTTAATTAATGATGATACATTATTAATTGTATTCTTAACAAATTTTTGAGGAGAGAATCTGTAGGCAAAGGAGAAATATTTTTCAAGTAATTGATTTCAGCAAATATAAATGAGGAAATAAATTTGTGCTATTAGATTTTTTATTAGCGAAATAATTTTTAAAGCTCATCTTCAATTAAATATAATATTTAACAATTTGATTTTATAAAAAAAAATATTATATTGCTTATTAAATCACTTAACGAAAAAAAGTTTAATTAATGGCCTGTTTGTATTTCTTCTGCAAATATTTTTAAATCACCACATATTCTCCTGAACTACATTGAACATATACTTTTTTGAAGCTCCTTCTGACAATAACAATTAAATTGACCCATTCCATTCGATAGGTTCCTGAATCGCAGTTTAAAAATGAGCTTTGAATTCGATGTCTTTCCGCAAATATATTGCATCAATATAAGCATTATAAATGTGATAAATTGATTCAATTATAAAAAAATATCTACAGTTATTAGTAAATAGTTTGTGCAAAAAATTAGATTAAAATCAGTGAAGCCTCTCATTTTAAAATCAATGGAAAGTTATTGTTTTTTTTATAAGAACTTGTCCTAAAATTTTAGAACACTTATAAAAAGATATAAATAAAATCAATGTTATGTTATTATCTTTAGTGGATTGCTAAAATTGTAAAGGTGTTGATTTTTTGAATTAAATTTTTATTCTTTTTTGGAATTTTTTGATATTTTTTTCCTGGAATAGTTAGCAAAATTTTAAAATTAAAAATATCATGTTTAATTTTTATGTATAATTTTAAAAATCAATACTGACAAATTAATAATCAAGGCATGTACTCTCATTCTAATATATAATGAGACTATGTTTGAGTGCTTTCATAAATATTAATAAAAAAGAGTTTAATAGTGAGTATAACTTCCATTATTGACTATGACTTCAATAGATATATCTTTCGTAGGCATTACTAAGTTTTGAATAGTTTCTGTTTGACAATCAATAGAATCCCAATGTTTACTCATGTGTTTAAATAAAAAATTCTTATTAGTTATATGCTTTGATTTGTACTTTTCCTTTAAATATGAACAGGGGAATATTATTTGGGAATCTTAAATAAAATATATAACATTTTGAATCTTTAAATATTTGAATGTTTCATTGGTTGTTACGATATTTTTAAACTTTCTCAATTAATGTAAAAATGAACATTTTAGGCATTTTAATATTCTTTTAATAATTCTAATAGATTTAATGCTAATTTAAATGCTAATGACAACTTTTAGTATCATAAATTCAAATAAAAACCTTTCCTATTAATATAACTTAAACAGAAGAATGATTATAAACTTTGATATATTTTATTCGTATAATAACTCATATATAACTTATATAAACTTATATATTGTCCATGATAAAAGTTTTTAGTCTAAAGAGAAAAAAAATCTGGATAGAATTGAAAGCATTCAAAGATAGTCTCAATATATATGAGAACGAAAGTACATTATTACCGTACAAAACAACACATTTAACTATTAAAAAAGAGAAACAGATTTTGATAACTAATTTGATCAGATATGCATATTTTTTTTTAATAAAATTAACAAAATATTTTCTCAAACATTGAAAATACATGTATTGTAAAAAATATTTTCAATTTTGTTTGATTTTATTTGATTTCAAATCAAAAATAATTATAGAAATAATTATATTAAAAGTCTCCCAAATTTTTTGTAGAAATTTTTATCCGTTACATGTTTTGTACGTTAATACACGCCTTTACAAATTATACATTTTTATGCATATTGTACATGAAGATTTCTATTTTATTTATTGTGTTTTGTATTTAGTCAAATAATTAATATTTAAATGAAAGATGTGACATGAGATGTGTTAACTTAAATTTTAGTCAATCATACATGGTTAATTTATTTAATATATGTGACTTTTTATAATGCTTTGATGATTTATATATAATCCAGGGATCGACCGAATGTGTAGAGGGATGAGAGGCTATTTTGAGAAAATTCTGCAAAACTATTGATCCAATGTTTAACTGTACATCCTTGTGCATTCCCGTTTCTTAAATTCCACAATTTTCTATAACAAATTAATATCCAATTCACAAAATTGAAGAGAAGAGCAAAATTGAATAAAACTTGTTTTTCTTCTCGGTCAAATAGTTTGTATCAGAAAGTGAAAGGAGACAAAGAGAAGTTTTATTTTTTTAAACAACAGGAAGTTTTATTAAATAAAAGCGATTGTATTTCTTTTCATTTTTATTCCGATATTTAATTTTTTTTGCTAGCATTTTGCTATTTATGTTTGAGCTATTGATTAGATGTACTCCTTTTGTAGGTCACGTTCATTGAATAAGAAAACTAGTGCTCCCATTAAATACATAGAAACTGTAAAGCACTACTGCAATACACATACTTTAAGCAATTGATGTTATTTACTGTTTTTTTACTGTTCATAAAATAACAATTGAAAATAAATTTAATAATTTTGATTCATCTATTATTATTTAACTGGGATTAATTTAAATAAGTACTACTGTGGCTTTTAAAAACTCACACCTGAAATAAAGTGAACTTTTACACCAAAACTCAAAACTTATTACAGGTCTAACTGTACAAAAATCATTACTAATCATATCTAAGAATAAAAGTGATTTTGAAATTAATTAATTTTAAGTAATTTTCTAATAAAATTGAATCAAAGAATAAAAGTGTAAATAAATGAAATATGAATTTGCATTGATGAAGTTCTGAAATTATTATTTCAACTTTCAATAAATATATAAAATAGTGATATTTATTCATTTCTAAACCTATTTCACTACTAAATTCTTATTCGCATTATTGGCAAATGTTTGATGTCCACGGATTTCTGCATATCATCTTCAGGGTCTATAGCCATTTTGTCTTTGCCACAGTCTCTTTGTAGGCATTCACAGCTTTTGTAAGATTCAAGGCATTTAATATTTTTAGATGTTGTTTAGAGATTCTCAAATGGCCGAGTTTCTAATTCAAACGAGTATTCTAACTTCAACCAAACCTACGTAGAAATTTCATCTGGCAAACGAATTCATTCGGTCAGTACCCAAAGTCTATGTCTGTAGATGTGGGTCAGTAGTTATAAAAGAAACTAAATTCTCAGAATTAACTATCAACTTCTTTGGAATTATTGTGAGTTAGTGTTCTCGCACAACCGCACCAGACTTTGCTATGTTATGTGTTGAGTTGAGTTAATATTTGATGAGTTTATATAATATTTTAGTAAAATTTTTTTAATGGATTTATGTTTGTTATGAAAATGAGAAAATCTATGGATTAAAGAGATATTTGTTGAATTGAGGCAAATATATAAACATGAAATCAATTTTATAAAAGAAGTAATCGATAATAGATATGCCGAACCACATGCCTATGAGTGAACACAAATCAGACATAAATGATATGAATTGTATTTCAGGCATGTGTTCAATGAGCTGATCCGGCAATCGGTTGTGTTTAATCACTATCTTCGCCACATTCTTCATATTACTATTCAATGGATTTCCTTTGACTTCAAAATTATAAATTCTTTGGAGACAAGCATTTTGACAGATATCATATGCTTCTGTGAAATCCATCCTGAAGCATTGAACCAATTTTATATTCTCCTGATCAAATAACTGTTGATTGGGAAATGAGTTAAAATATTCTAATTTATATTGCTTATTTTGTAAAATACAATCCTTATTACAATTTATTCTGAATTTTTCCATCCAATACTGTGTAATGCAATCGCTTCTCGTATTTATGTGACTATAGCTGTCATTCAAATCATAATTACGACAATTTGTCACAT